>DWGJ01005475.1:0-10365 GCA_018246895.1 Aspitha aspitha aspitha
GAGAAGTTACTCCATTTTTTAAGCTCCTACATCCATTAAGTAGTGGAGAAATACTGTTTTATACCCATGCGAAGCCGGGGCGGGCCGCTAGTACGATAATATTCAGTTAAGTAATACAAGAGAATGCTTCGATGACATTCAAAATTATGCTCTGCAACATATGCCGAACCGACATGTCGCTAGACAAGCGAACACATTCTCCGGGGAAATCAAACGGCGTTTAACATTGGAGACGTAATTAAAGCAATTCTCGATTGCGATCATCTGACATATGGCTATGCGGTCTGATACAGACAATATTAGAAACGGACTTATATGTAGGTACATTGCGATACATTCCTAAATATAATAATAATAATACGTTTTACTGTACACCACATATACAGAAAAATTACAGTGATAACAATTAACAGACAATATAATTCAAATTCCAATGTTCTCAAATTAATATAATTGTCACTTAATATAATAATTAATATAATAGTCTTATCGCTAAAAAGCGATTTCTTCCAGACAACCGGTTACAAGTTGGAATTAAAGATATAAAAGAAGCAGGGGAAGGTGCTGAAGAGTTCATTAAGGATATTTTTATAGTATAGTGTGATATATGAAAGGACAGTGAAGGGAAGTGGGAAAAAAAACCAAGTCAGAGTTGCAAATATTGGGCCTTGACTTGGTTTCTGAAGGAGTTTTGCCGTCACGGATGGATTTGGGGAGGATATTCCATAGATATAGATATTTGTCCTTTGAGACATTAGCTTTTGTTAGAAATAGATTTACGTTGTGTATATATTGTAAGTAATGTTTAAAAATTATTAAAAAGAGCTTCTAATTCTTCTCGGCAACCCCTTTCATTTGATACCCATATCATGGGGGTGCGGAAACAATAATAATTGGTTCGCCATATTGAATTTACAGTGACGTCACTAAACTTGTCATGCATTGTCATCCAAACTAAACATTCCGGATTTGACCCTCACATACCCATACCCATCACATACCCATCAAATGTTCTCGTATTGTTATAAAACTTATGAGTCGATTCGTTTTGAAATGCAAAAAAAATTGTTCTATTACAGCGTTTAATATAGACAAATGACGATATACACGTTCATTGAAAGGCATTACTTAGCAATAGACAGATGTGGCGACGTTATCTTTTCAGGAATTCGAATCCAAATAACCGGCGTGTACCGTGATAGGAACGGTTGAATAAATCGAATTTCAACCGTGTATCTACTGCTGATCCCTCATGCTACCGCCATCTGTGTTACTAGCTGTGCCCGCAGCTTCGTCCGCGTGGAAACCAATATTTTCCCGTTTTTGCGACATTTGTCATCGCTGCTCTACTCCTATTAGTTACAGCGTAATGTTACATAGCTTATAGCCTTCCTCGATAAGTGGACTATTCAATACAGATATAATTTTTCAATTCGGACCACTAGTTCCTGAGATTAGCGCGTTCAACCAAACAAACTCTTCAGTATCATAACAATAAGTACTAGCTGAGCCCCACGGTTTCACCCGCGTTAATTAGAGAACAATCTGGCTGACTCCGCAAACTTTGTCTTGCCATATAAGTTATTGCACCATTTTTCATTGCTGCTCCACTCCTATTGGTCATAGCGTGATGTTATTTAGCTTATGTTACTCGTGGATAATGTAGCTTTCGCATGGTGAAAGAATTTTTAAAATCGGTCGTTTTTGAGCCTATTCATTACAAACAAACGAACAAAGTTTTCCTCTTTATAATATTAGTATAGATATATTCGTTCCGAAACTTCCGAACGGGCTGTCGCGCTAACGAATTATTTAGGTACACGTTGCCGTATCAAACAAGCGCGGCGCGACGTTTGTTAAGACAGGAGAAACCTGTGTTTGCACACAAATCGTTCCAAACGCAGCGACTGGCCCCCCCATCTGGACGTCTGTTGTGATCCGGCTATGCTATCTCGCAACATTGTCCAATCGCATTCATATTTAATACAAGCGGTGGCCGCAGCTCCATTTGCCTAAACATCAATGTATAACAAAGTTTTTTCCAAATACCTACCCGCGAAAATCCTAGGATAAATCACGCCACCTCTTCAACAGTAATCGTTATAACAACAGTTATATCAACAGTATCGTAAAACCGTAATATACTATATACTAAAAAAATCCTTAAGAGTTGCACTATCGTTTAATAAAAACCGTACAAAGATCCTTTCTGTACATTTTGAGAAAATCGTCATTAGAATTTTGAAAATATGTCATTAGAAGTCTCAGATGAAGAATCATCCTGACTTTGTTATATTAGGTAGCCTTTATCGCTTAGATGTATAAATTGTGCTCGATTTTTCTGAGGCTACTTTTGATTAAACTTGTCAAAGTGGAACTTCAACAATGTCTGTGAAATATAAAAGGAATGAAATATCCTCTCTTGAATATCCCGTTTGTTCTAATAGGCACGTAACCGACAAATATTAGCCGGTGCAAGTTTTAAATTGAATGTTTTGTGAACTGTTTTAATTTTCCAAAGCACGTTTTTATTACCTAGATTTTCGCGCTCGACCTCTTTTAGTTGTGTGCCGTGTCGACTCCCACTTTCTGGAATCCAGTTTTCAGCCACTTTACACGGTTTTTTCTTCTTTCTTTAAATTTTCTCTCAACGTGTCTGACGTATGTTTATAAAACACATATAAATATACATTATATATGAACTGTTTTTGATACATGTGAGTATTGAAATATTTTCTATATGTATGCGTATGTATTTCAATGTTTTGGCCATATGTATGCTGCAATTTAAGCGTTTTGTTTATTTTGACGTTCTTGTCTGTTTCGTAGTAATATCTCAAAATAATAATATCCTGTCAAAAACACAATATATTTTGTCGAATATACATAGTCTTGAAAATTGGCATGAAATTTATTAATTTTTCTCTCTCTTGCAAAATAGCAGTAGAGTCACGAGCGTTCGTTATACATGTTAAAATGCCATTTAGTCGGAATAAGACGGTTTTTTGTCATCCGATGAGAGAAAACATTCACCCCCTTTCCAACAACCGAGACGGTCATTCCAACTAAATTAAATTTGGCTGGGGTGTCTTGACCCGGAGTTATTACAGACTAGATCGAGCGAAATTTCGTATTCATGCAATATGTTTATGCGTGATTTTGGAAAGTTTACAAAATTTCTAAAAGTATCCGTTCACAATTTTGCAAAAGTATTTTTGTCACTGAAATCATTTTATCGAGCTTTGAAGTGATGTAGGTTCTTTGTAAACTTAACACGTTTTGCGTGTCTAGAACTCCAAACAAAACATACTCGTATTATTAGTGAATTTTTATTACTTTCAACTTTGATTGATTACGTTGAATATTATGGTACCTATTTATGATACACATATTTGTTAAAAAGAAATTATATGTAATTGATCAAAAGGGGTACCTCTGTGTTTATCGGAGCAGAGAACCTTTTACAAAACGATATGAAAACACGGAGACAGAAGACGGCCTGAAAAAGAAATTATTCCGACATTTCGCCCCCGGGAAGATAATTCCCATCGCATTCTCGCTCACGATTCCTGTGATATTACTCAGGAACGCTTGTGAATGTTTTAATAACATTTAAAATGACGGAGTTCTCAATGTTGACATTACGGGTTATTGCGCTATCGCAAAGGATTGCCACTTCTCTCTTCCTGTCGTTCTTAAGTTTATTTTCTTCGTTTTTTATTTCGTCTCTTTCGATATCAAAGTAAACAGTGAAGCACTGTTATATCCGACTATGGGTTTAGCCGTTCCCTTTTCTAAATCAAATATAAATTCTGTTCTTCCGTTTTGAAAAGAACTTTCTCGTAAATTTTCCTGTTCTTTAGAGAGGAGAATATTAGTAAAGAATATTAAAACCCTTTTTTAATAAAAAATGGGAATTTATTTTGGCGTATCTGCTTTTACTTCGGTTGTCTTCTCTATTCGCATTTCTGACAATAACGCGTAACAGCACTCGCAATGTTCTAATAACATTTTAAATGTGTCATTCCCTCCAAATAAACATGTCAGTGTTGTTACTGGAGACACTTAAGCATCATTGTCGTTAACAACTCAGCGATCAGTCTAATTTGTTCAGTTTAATTAAAACCTATCCTCGAAATGCCCGTTATCCTAAAGCGCTGACATGTCAAAAACGAGTTGACAAATTAAGCTACATCAGGCTAAATAAATCCTAGCTCAAAAGACACGTTCGTGATCTTTATCATATTAAAAGTACAAATGACTAAGCCACTGACCTGTACAGTAAAAGTTATAAAACGCACGTAACTTTGTACGATAATACTTAATACGAAAATTTGTACTGAGATCCCCGAAGTAGGATGTTGAAATTCAAATCACTAGGCTATAACTGCTTATATATTTTTGACATCGAAAGTATGATAAAACGTCGATTACCCTTTTGAAACGCCCGATGACAAACATTTCACAGTTTGTCAAAGCTGTTATGATATTTCAGCACAATAAAAGGCCCCGATAAAAATCTCAGCAGTCACTTTATTTCTGTTTAATTACTATAATAATTTGTTACCATTTTTTTAATAATTAGTGGCGCGCGAGTGCGAGCTATTAAGAGCGTTAATGGCGCGTTCGGAACAGTCCAACGCTGAAAGGAAGTCGTGTTTAGCGGCGTGACAACTTTTATAATAGGTTGTTTTTTTGTCATTCCGATTTGACAACTGGTTTTTTCCGCTCATTAAGCACGAGCTTTATATTGCCTTTAATTGACGTGATTTTCGTTATAACGGAACATTTTGGTGGCTATTTGTGTCATCAAGTAACTAAGGCTTCGTTCGGAATAAATTGTAGATGTTCGTTTGTCTCAACGAGAAAGGCAAATCTTGTGCATATCAGTTTAGTTGATAATCCAACTATGATGTACGAAGTTATTTCACACAAGAAAATAGAAGAAACATAAATTTATAACACGATAACGGGGAAACCGATACTTTGTGCTAACATATAGGAATTTATTATTATAAGCGTATCTATTTGAATAGGTTCAATACAGGGAAGCTTATCGCAGTATCACTAGTTATAAAGCACTGAAGAACTTTTAAATTATACGGACAATAGTATTGTCAAATGTAAAGAATTAATTTACATTATAATTGTTATTTTTAAACAAGGAAGTGTTCTCATCACGATCTTTTTGTTATTTCTCATCAATATTCGTTCATTGTTCCGTTTTTGTAAAGCCACAATGTTTATGACTCGAAATTATTATAATGCTGCGGTATTTTTACGTCTTCGTCCAGCTTTAACATTGCCGGCTCAGTCACTGTACAATGTTACGATGTGATGGTTTATTTTCTTTTGAAAAATTTTGTGCTCTTTTTCCAAAATAGTCTCTATATTCTCCAATTATTTGTGAGGCTTTTGTTGAGGCTCAAAATCAAGTACAATCAATATTTTGATCAAACTACTGCAATTTGGTATTTTGGTGGTATTTAACGAATAAACATTGTGCGTAATACAAATTAGCAAACATGGTTTTCTGATGGTTTTGCGGTATCGGATTTGTTTGTACTGAAATCACACGAGCGATATACGAACATATTAACAAATCTGTTTGGTTAATGAATCACACAATAACTGATACAATTACACACACGGCTATCTCAATCTCTCAACAAACAAATATGCACATCACACAAATGTTTGCCCGGGTGATAATCGAAACGACCTCCGGATTAACAGTCGACTTCGATTCGACCACTAGGACAGTCAACAACATAACCAACCGAGTAATGATAATAACTGTTTTAGAATAATGATAATGATTAATGATAAAACGATGATAATCAACTGGTGAAGAGCTACTTAAACATTAAAAATAACGTACATTAGAAACTGTAGAAATTATTACGTGGCTCGCAGCCCGCCACGTGATGTTTGACGGACAAGTTACAAGCTAAATACATCGCACGGGAATGGGGTAAACCGCGTGCATCATAATCCTTCCAATTTCGGAAGGAGACACATCGACCAGCAGCATAATACGTGTAGGAGCTGACACGCTTCTAAATTAATGTGACGCTTATATTTTTGAAGGATATTAATATTCTTAAGAGACAGCGGTCGTGTGTCGCGTTCGAGAATAAAACTCACGACCTGAGTGGAAGAGATTCGAATGCCTTTTGTATGTTAATGCAACTTTTTGTTGTTGTATGAATTAGTGGTCTTTGTACACGAGCGACCGGATCGCGCCGTTCGAGATCTTCGGTCGTAAAATCGTTTACGTGTCATGTAGACAGAGTGAGCTACAAGACATTCCTCTTTATTCCAGAAACAGGTAATCGGATACCGATTTAGTGCGTGCATTTTTGGTCCTTCGAGCCGGTTCATATATGAATGTTCAATTGAAACAACCATATATAAAGACAATGTGCGAGAGCACGAAAATTAAAAGATTACACGCATATCGTAAATATAGATGTATGTGAAATGAATAAATAGATGATAAAAAGAAATTATTTTCATACCTCTAATCACTAATTAGCATCGTCTCGTGGCTAACCGTTCATCAATCGTCTACCGTGTAAAGATAATAAATCAATCGCGACTAATCTTAAATTTTATTTATTGTTAAATCTGCGCCATAAAAGTCAGCGCGGTTATTTTATTAACATGTCAAATCTTTTGTAACGGTACACACAATAACCTCAATAACCACTTGTGAGGTCGATTTTAGGTACACGGTGTGAGCATAAAAATTTGCATAACACAAAAACGCTGGCTGGTTCATTCGGGCCCCTACTACCCGATCTCGAGATCGAGAGCGAAACGAGAGCGAGTAGTACTAATGATAATGGATTGATTTTTTTTTAACGTTCAATCGAATTTTTTTTTAATATTCCCTAATTGAAATAAAACATTTATTTCTCATACTAATTGTTGAATAACATTAATTAACAACTTTATTTTCGTTCGTTTTGTGTAATATCTAAGTCATTAATTAGTTATTTACACATCACAATGTAATACAAACACTGCGACAAAATTGAAACCGAGTTAGCTATGAAAACAGAAGTAGGGGTTCTTAACAATATTCAAAACAAAGCAGTTCCGAAGGGGAATACCAAATTATACAATAACGGAGATGTTTTTTTATTCGAAATCTAATACTTTTTAACACAATACGAAGGCTAAGGGTAATGCTATACTTAATTTTTTTTACTTAAATATCAAATTAAATGGACATATAAACATACAGATCTCTAAGCAAGCCTTAAATAGTTTAGTCTATCAAAGATCTACATCATAATATTGCTAACGTTACTATTACTTTTACTTCAACAAGTAACTTAGTAAAAGGCTATTTGCGATTTGGAGTCCAGAATGTTCAGATTGACAGTTATCAGCTAACCTGAACTAGATTTCTCTGAGCTACCTCGGTCTCAGTGAGATTTTGGACCACCATAAATTTGGCGCGCCCACATGGCGTATAGGTTTGGCGCACGGCCATTACGTGCAAAGCCTAAATTATCGACGAGGATAAATTTATAGGGAGCTTGTTAGAGCTACGTTTAGGTTCGGATACATTAACAAACCCTAACTGCATTACTACAACAACTAACTGTACACGGTATGCACACTGCTATGGGTGCTAAAATGCAATGCGATTTTTAACATGCAAACATCATGCTTACTTATTAATATTGCAGTTCGATCGTTGGTGGAAACTCGTTCAAATTTAAATTTGATTAAATTTAAATTTTTGCTGTTAACACAGAAGCCAAGAAGGCCAAAACCGAACAAGAAAAGCAAAATCGGTTTACAAACAGAAGAAAAACGTACCGAACTATTTTGTCTTTACCTATTTATATATAGATATCTGACTTCCTGGCAAATTTGAGATCTATAAAATACATATGATATTTAATCATATCAAGAAATGCTCGCTTCGATAATAACCGTGTGTGAGTTGACGAATGACTGCAAATAACCCCTTTCAGGAGTTGTTAATAGTGTTTTAAAAAAAAACAGAATTTAAAAATGGCAGCCTCCGGGCCTCGTGTGACGGCTTGATTTGATCGAGTCCGTGATTTGTTACACTCGCTTACCTGTTAGTTGCTGATTTATTGCACACCGATTAGGGTTCCTCGCGAGACGATTAATAGCGTAAAACCTAGTGCCTTTTGCTACTAAACAAATCGTTAAACTTTTGCACATTCTTGGATAGATATGTTCAACATGTAACACCAACAATAACTCAACGCTATCCACGAATTTCGGCTCGCATCTGAGAAAAGCATTCTAACATCTTGTAGCTTTATTCTGCACGTTGTCCAAATATTTAAATTACTATTAACTATAATACGATATAGAGTGAAGTCGTTTGTGTATAACATTTAATTCAATTATTGAAACAAATGAAAGCAATGCAATATTTTAACTGTAGGTACATCGATTATGTACATACAAATATACATAATAGATCGTTCTCTAATTGTCTAGATAAGGTAACATAATAAATTATAAGATACCTATACATACCGGTTGTCTATGTGTGTATTTAACCCTCAAGTTTCCACCCAATTGGTCTTTATATGACCACGCATGTATTGTACAAGCGGAACTACATACATATAACGTTGCTCCGCTATCCCTGTGGCGGTGCAGTCAAATCAGCGATTCTCAAATGAAATTCCTTAACGCGGGTTGCGGGTAGTGCGATTTAATAGATAACGTCACGTAACGAAATTCTGTGTGTGTGAGTGTACGTGTGTGCGTGTGCGAAACAATAAAAAGGTCGATCAAAAATATCGAATCCGTGGAACTTCCAATTCGAATTTGGAATAGAACAATTTGTTTTTAAAATTATCGTGTGCCAGGATTCGTCGTGCTTGCTCTTCAGTTTTAACTTTCAGTGGAGTCCTACGTAGGGATGTTAAGGAGCTTCGTAATCGAAACTATCGGATAGTCCGAAATAATTTCATATCCATATTCGTGTCCGAATCCTGTATTATTATTATTCCTATATCCGTCTCCAATGCGTATCCGACATTTCATATCCATAACATCCCTAGTCTTATTTATTTACTTATTTAATAACGTTGCACCAACAAAGTGAACACTGATACAATTTTTAAATATAAACTATTCTAGAATAAGATTAAGTGCCGCGTTAATTATAGGTGCAAACTACATGCACGAGAGCTAAATCTAAGCTAAGTCTAAGTTAAGCTAAGTGTTACGCTGCTCCGGGGGTTCACGGAGTACAGTTTGAGAAGGACGTGGTGTTAAATGATTGGTCCGATTAGCCGAAACGCAGCCCCGCGTGTGGCCGGTCGGATCAATTAAGGCCCTGCGTACACTGCGACGCGTTTTGTTGCCACCGTCAATATTTACCCACACTGCGATTAAGCACCCGTCACTCGACATCTACTCGTAACAGAGATCATCCCATTTAGAATCCTATGTGTTTTTGATTCACCAGATTTGTTCTCCCGGTCTACTGTCCCTGTATACGTTTGAAGCCAAACACCCATCATTATAACTATGTATGAACTTCATTGTGCGTATGCCTATGTGTATATATGTATGTACCTTACTAGCTGAGCCCGCAGCTTCGCTCGCGTGGAAATCAAAATTTTACCGTTTTTGCAACATTCGTCGTTGCTGCTCTACTCCTATTAGTAAAAGCGTGATGGTATATAGTCTGTAGCCTTCCTCAATAAATGGACTATTCAACACAAATATAATTTTTCAATTCGAACTAGTAGTTCCTAAGATTAGCGCGTTGAGCCAAATAAACTTTTCAGCTTTATAATATGTATTAGTATAGATATTGAACAAAAATGATTCGAAATTTGAAATGTTTTTCAAAGACGTTGCGTCTGCGTCTTTCATCGATAGGTACTACTTGCTCGCCTACTGTTGCTATGCCACATGGAGGGTACTCCGATGTCTTGATAGCATTCGCCCGGCACGTGTCGCCGTGACGTAAGCACGCAGTGAGCTCCGCGCCTAAGGCGCAGGACCTCGGGTGTTAACGCTTCGATTATTCAGTTATTGTTAAGTGAACAGCGACGAACGCTAGAATTCGGGTTCTTAGTAGTCGATATCAGAAATAAAATTCATTTCTCACTACAACTACGTACAGGCCTACCTACGTACGTCGTTTCAAATCGCTTTGATCACGTCTGATGAAGGCCAAAAATGTTTTGACAACATGTTCCACCTATATATAGGACGCGTGGTTTTTATAAAGGTTGAACCTTAATATAGGTAGGTATGTATTGTACCTATATTATGTACACATAATTTCCTCAGTAAATTTACTTGTTTATTTATAAGTGCAAAATAACTATAAGCTACGGTTTC
>DWGJ01005476.1:0-10365 GCA_018246895.1 Aspitha aspitha aspitha
AACTACTGGACCGATTTTAAAAATTCTTTCACCATGCGAAAGCTACATTATCCACGAGTAACATAGGCTATATAACAACACGCTATGACCAATAGGAGTGGAGTAGCAATGAAAAATGGTGCAAAAATAGGAATAATTTATATGGCAAGACAACGTTTGCGGAGTCGGCTAGATTGTTGTCTAATGAACGCGGGTGAAACCGTGGGACTCAGCTAGTTCATAATATAATACATTTATAGAACGCCTTATGAAGTATGAAGTAAAAGTATGACCGGCCTGTTGTTTCATGTAAATGTCTATTTAAGGTGTAAAGTTATCTGTATTAGACTATACATTTAGATATGTACTATATATACGAGTACGAGTAGTTTATTAACTGTCTATTCATCTTAAAACACCTTCCTCTACCTACTGTGGACCTACAAAGTGGTGTGTGAAATATTCTAAGATACCAATAACATCTAATAAATAAAATAAAACAAATATTGCTAACATAACTATACCATATAAATACTTAATAAAATTCTGTTTAATAAAAATCACGATGTTTCATTCGCAGTATTAGTAACTAATAAATAATCAGAATAAAATAAAACAATTAACCATCTTATCTTCAGATGATATTTGCACCGGTAATAAGAATTGATTAACTGTGTTCTCGTCAAGTAAAGTAGTTTCGTAGTTGAACAAGTTTTCAGACTGCACTACGGAAAGTTCGGCGACCTGATCATCAGAAGGAACATCTAGAAATGAACTATTTTCAATACTAAAACATCGGCCCATTAGATTGGAGCTGAACGACAGTTCATTCTCAACGGATGATATCATTTGCTCTGTTACTTCTATAAGTTCTTTATCCATAGAAACAGAATTACTTGCACCCGGTTCTGAAAATAAAAGATCGTCCGGTCCATAATGCTCCCTTAATGTATCAGTTAATTCTTTGTAGGGATAGTCCGGAGGATCAAACATCATTTTTATATAAATCTGAAACAAAAACATGACATAATAAATTTACAAATTTATTATAGAAAACAGCATATTGATGAATATCCATATTTAAAAATATTTTTGTTCTGTTTGTTACTGTTACACTGTCTAGTTGTTATATAAAAATAAATGAATTATAATATCGATTATTTATCCTACAAGAACTCATATTCTAAAAATATCATACACTCATGATTTTTTTCTAGCATCTTAACATTTACAATTTTATATGTGATAAATTTTTAGAATGTGCAAAAGTATGTTTTTTTTATTTTAACATGTTTCATTTCAATTCCTGAACGTTACAAATGTGACAAGAAATGCCATTGTCAAATCCCTGAACTTGACAACCCAGGTTTAGACAGTTGACACCTGTTGTCGGGGTTTTGTTGATATTGATAAACGGGCTTACAATTTTTTCCAAAATAAATCTTTTTATACAATATAAATTATGAAGACCGACGTAGCGCCGCCAGCAGATAAACCCAAAATACCATTGCCGACCCTTTCGCAAATAAACGCCGATAGAATAACACAGGTATGTGTCAGAAGTGAGGTTAAACATATTATTGCTCAATGTTTTAACAACTTCGCTTGGTTTTAGGTAAGTTACTATTTGGATAGATATATCAAACTATCAATGAATAAAATAGAATGTTAGCTAAGATACTATATATCACTTCATGGGATCACTAGAACTTTTATGTGATAATTGTATTTGGACAGTTCCGAAAAAAAAAAATTGATAATGGTATTTATTGCTGACTAGCAAAAGTCAAATCTACGCTCTTTTTGCGAGTTTTTGAGCAGCTAGTAATTTTCTAAATGTTAAATGATGGTAACTCTTTTATTTAAATTTTATTCATGTACAATATACATTTACTTAAAGAGAAACTTCTTAACAAATATGCAAAGCTAATTATTCCATTATTAATTATCCATTTTTTCTTAACAGACTCTCAAACGTTAGTACTATCGTAATATTTCTTGTAATAAAATATGGTGATTTTTTTTCATTATGTGCTAGGATTCTGTGATAGTCTTTAAAACAATAATACTTCATATTGTATAAAAAATCTTATCAGTAGTACACATTTGAAAATATAGTTGTTCAGACTGTATCATGGCTATATGTGCTTAGTAGAATAACCTAGGAAATGTAATACTGAAAATTTCTCATTTTAATTCAACAAGTATAGGCACATGTATCAAGTAATGAAGTAAAAAAATTGTATGTATCATACACAAATTGTGATAACATTATGGTAGCTACAAGAAATATGCATAATACTTATATAATAAATGTGTAGCCAACTAGTATTTATGTACAAAATGGTAACACAAATCTAGATAACTTGTTTCATAGAATTAAATCCACATGGTTGAATATTTTGCAGCTCGCAAGTCAGTACTGGTCGCCACAATCTAAAAATCACCTACCTTACGATGCTGCTATTGTTGAGTCTATATATCTTGCTGAAATTGTTGGATCCAGGTAAATATAAAATATTTTATATTGCTTATAAATCAAAATTGCACCTTTCCCTCCATCTCTCTGAGCCACAGTGAAATTAACAAATGAACAACTCAGGGTCAATGGCCTAATGGATTAAGTACAATGACCTATTTATTTTTTTGAAATTTACCAGCTGCTATTTGAACATATTAGCTAGAGTTTTTGATATTTTTTAATAAAACTAGCATATTATTATTTTTATAACATTATTAAAAACAATTTGATTTACGTATTTTATGACTATAAAATTTTAATATTTATTCAGTTTCATTAAATGCAATTCATGTAATAATTGGTTTCATTTCTGAACATTTCTTGATTTGTCTGTGGCACTTTGATGGAATTCCACTACACGAACATTTTTCATTTACAAATCAGTCCTATGTAATACATCTTTCTTTTATGGCAATGAGAGGAATTGTAATAGAATTTTTGTTCCTCAGTCATTCTTTGAGAAACACATTAAAGTAAACTATTTATTAAAATTAAAATCAATGTTCAAAAAGATTACAAAAAAATAATTTGAATGTGTATTATAGGGATCTTTAGTGACATACTTTTAATTTACACTTAACCGTATCGTCAGTTATTTTTCAATAGCTTGTGTAAGGATGCTTTGCTTTATATTTATCCGAGTTATCCAAAATTTAATACACATGTATAATGACAAATAGGAGTAAATGTCTCATCACATATATGTTAGGGATATTTTACTGTTATTAGTGGTGCTAATGGTGCTAGTGGTGGGCACCCAGTTACACGGGTCACAAACCCAGTACAGGGGCCCTTGCGACGTACTGTAATGTAAAAATATTAAGTATCAATAAAATTTTTTGTATTTTTTTTTTTGTATAAGTAATCTGATTTATTAAGTAATAAACAAGAAGTATGCTCAATTTTTTTTTAAGAATTTCACCATTTGATTGGGAATGAATGTCATTAGGCAGTAAGTTTATCTGTTGTAAAAAAGCTACAGAGTATATAAATGATTAAATGCCTATTTAAAAATATATTTTTCATTTTATATTCATACTTTATATAAACATATTCATGATAGTTTGCGTTTCAGTTTTCATCCATTCAAATCTTGCCATGCAATTCAGACTTTACAAAGTTGTGTTTTTGAAACTCAAATATTTAAATATTAGTTATCCCAGTGAAAGAAAATATGGTGACGAAACCTGCACACCTGTTCATTACAAACTTTGACAAATGGTAATAATAATAATGTTCTGTAAGGTGTGTGAAGTGTGCCAATCCACACAGGGTAGTAGACTATAGCCTTAAAGCCCTTTCATTATGAGAGAATTGTGTTCACAAGTAGTACAATAAAAGGGTTAGAGAATTATTAAGATTCTCACATTGATATTCTCTTGCAATACTCATTAATACTAGGTACTCTATTTTACTTCCACACATAAGATTTTATTCAAATCCAACCACACATACGTAGTGTGAGAACATAATTGGTAAAGAAAACTTTGATCAGTATAATTTATTAGAATATCATTCAATGATACTCGTTCATTTAATAAGATAATCAGTAACATTTCAGTTTATTATGGTAGTCTAAATATTCATTAATTAAGTTAAAGAAGAAAATGGAGGTGACATAGGCCCAGGGTTTTGTAGATAAGACATGACGACAGCAGAAATAGACAGCATAAAGGAACTCACAATCTGAAATAAAAATTATGTTTATAACTTTCTTCATAGTTCAAGGGCACATAAAATTTTGCTTTTAAGAACACTTTTTACATGATGTTTGAACAACCTCATATTATTTATATATTTTTTTTTTCAAATCTACTGTTTATTGTTTTATTCACTGGACCAAATTTGATTTAGAGACTGCAGAACAAGAAAATAGACAGTAGCAGACAAATCATGGTACTTTATAATGTTAGCACATTAGTGTTGCGTACTAAAAATTTCCTGAATGCATGTAAGGATTATATCAAATTTAATGATTTTTTGGAATGAAGTTCCTTTTACATATTCACATGATCATGAGATATGTACAATAGTTTAGGAATAAGATAGTGTATTACCTGTTTTGTATCATCAGTAATTCTGGAATTTGCAAAACTTATACTTGAACAAAACACTGATGACCAAGCACACCACTTTAAACGCATCATCAGTCCACACATAGAAAAAATCATTCCTGAAAGAAAAAATATATTTTATATATTGAATATAGCATAATTTAATTAAAGAACGTAAAATGCTGGTTCATTTGACTAACATTATAATACTCTACACTGGCGACAATTAGATTAATGTAGTAAAATGTATCTTAACTTAATAAACATACATCGAAAATTCTCCAATAAAGGGACATCAAGGAAATAAAGACATCATACAACAATATTGGAAATTCATTTGTATAAAATATATTATCATACCAAGAATGTTCATGTAATCTGTTGTCAGGTCTTCAGATGATGCTGTAGGTACTACAGGTGGTTTGTAGCGACGCTCACGTTCCACTCGTCTTGGATCTGACGACGACAGCATCTGATGTAGATGAGATGTATTAATATGTATTTATTTATGAACTTCCTGTGATCATATATCACTTTGCGTGATAATATGGCACTACACACTCAATCTGATGTGATTGGTGGCTGTATGACTGTATTGCTGTGTGATTTACGAAATGTGAATATTATTTATAACATGAATGTTAAACTGTATGTGCGTCTCAAGTATTTATTGGGATAGTATGTATATATACACAAATTATTTCATTACATCACAGGGAGATCTAAATATTTACATAATGTGTAAGTGAAATTATTGTACTTATGCTGTAATCATTGTTTTACTCGTGTCTTGCTTGAGCCTTAAGTAAACATGTCCGGTCTACTACATTAAAAGAAAAATAAAGTCACATATTAATATAAAAATAACGTTGGGTTCGATAAACCAGAGTAGCAACAAAATTTTTGAAAGTACCTTATGTGGTTCGGTTTGTGGGCAGCAAATAATTAAATCTTTTCAAAGCTGTTAGAAGAATGTAGTAACTAGTAAGTGTAATTGTAGCTTCTGTAATTAATACAGTTTTCACGCTTATCACAGCACTGCATAGAAAAAACTTATGAGATTGAATACAATATCCAAAATCGCTTGTGATGTATTTAGCTGACGATTGACAGATGACAAAATGACAAGTGAAATTTCATAAGTGACAACGACACAACTTCCATACTTCTTAATCCCTAATCACGTGAAGAAAAATGTATGTATCTGTTACTGCCACAATACATTATTACTTTTAATGTGTTATATATAAAAAAATAAATTTCAATTCATTTTTAAGTGATTTTTGTATATATTACGCTTACAATTGCCTTTAATTTTTTATACTATGGTAAGTAAGTGAACGTTGGCAAAAAGTGATTTGAGGTGTAGTCTAAGATAATAGCACGCTCGTTTATTTAGTGTTTATATTGCTGCTTTTCATGAATACTCGCACAACTCAAAATTTTGAAAATACTAGTTTGTAACACAAATAAGTCCAAAACATTCCTTATTTCAAACTCAGTAAGTCTCACAGTCATAACGGCAAAACCGCAATAATGGCGCGCAAAAATGTCGTTTTGTGATTGGTTATTTTCTGCTATGTTGATTTATTGTTTAATTTTCAAATAGCTACCCTGTAAAAATGTGGATTTTGGATTGTGCTAGTATTCATGAAAAGCAGCGATATGCCGGTTTCACTTTCTTTACTCCACGAGAAATCATAGAAAATATTACAAGTTTATATCATACCTACTCTATGGTAAGAAAACTTCCTCGTGTTTTCCTTCACCGTTATAGCCAGTGATATTTCAATTAACATGTAAAATACTGGTAACATTAAGTCAAAGAGTGTGACAGGATTTGAACCCAGGTCAAATTGAAAGTCTGCAACAAAAACCATTAGACTACCACTGCCCTAAAAAGAAAAATAAACTTTTGATCTAGCCGTAAATTAAACTTCTTACAACGTAATCAAGTGTCATAATCCACTATAAAAAATGTTGCACGCTAATCTCAATTACTATAGCAACAAGGTATGTAAATTAAGTCTGGTAAGTTCCGTTTAATGCAAACCCCCATTATGAGTATCAAACAACGTGACAAAGTTCTTCAAGATCAATTTAATCGTCACTTCACCTTTTATTATCTGACGTGCTTGAAAATTACAATAAGAAAAAAACAATTCTTAATGAAGAATAGTCTTGTTAGGAGTCGGTTGCAGATGTCCACTTGTGACTGCTGCCTGGTCATTTTTTATTTATTTATTTATTTATGTATAAACCTAGAGCTAGGCATTACAAAGGGCAAACCTAATGCCTAGTGGCATTGTCTTCCAGTCATTTGTTACTCTCTTAAAAAATCTTTTATTTCGCATCATTTGAATCCTGTTTGACTCGAAACTGCAGCGTCAGCAAATCGTTTGAAAGTAACCAGACTTTTTAAAGCTACTCTATAAATAATACAAAATTATACAACACGCTGGAACCGCGTTTCGGAGTTCAAACAAACAGGGTGTTTAGTTTAACTGGTGTGTTTACTTTTATTAATGTACTGAATGCGCTTGCGTGACACACTGTCGAGCGGGACGACCAGCATTCTGCTCGAACCATTTTTTTAAACACTAAATACAATTGCCATTCACTGTGACTTCTTCATAATGTATTTAGGGAGTGTTAAAAGTGCCAATGCGCACTTGTACCGTTGATTTTGACCTCTGTTTGAAAGAAGAATGACCATAGAATAAGAAACTGATTTCGATAATGATTATAAAACTAGTCAGGTAAGTCAATGCCAATTTTTTATTGTCTACATTGAACAAGCAACATCGTACTCAAAACAGTTTTCGGTCTGCAAGGAAAACTACATATTTAATGAAATTTTTATATTACATTAGTAGCAAAAAGACAGTGTGTAGAGTGTTTTTCTATGTAAAATCCCGTATAGGCATTTGTTTAAAATGTCTGCTATTTTATGCATGTATTTAGCTGTTTGGTTACTACATAGGCCTCGCGAAGTTTGGAATGAGTGTTATCTCGAGATAATTACAAAAAATGCTGTCTAAATGTTGACCGTTGAGGATGTCCGTATGTCACGCAGCGAGGGAGCATTAATAAGAGACCGCTGCTAAATCATTTGTGGCACATAATGAAAAGTTAAATCATTCTTATTCACACGTAAATCACTTGTGTGGTGCGGTCGGCCATTTTAATTTGTGCCGTGATGGTAACTTGTCTAATAGGGTCGGGATGTTTTTACCCTAATTTGAGACGTGTTTGATGGGAAGCGCGCATCGCTTAGTGATGGCTTGCGGGACTTTGTCTGTGAAATTCTACTAGCTGGCTAAGTTCACGTTAAAGTTATATTTTAAGTTTAAGTTATATTCATGGTTATTTACACGATACTAAAACAAAAAACTTTTCTTATAGTTTATTAGTCTTTGTCTGTATTTTTGTTAATCCGGGCCAATCTCGGAAACGGCTGAACCGTTTTTGAAGTTGTTCAACAGCTTTACAATCCGTTCGCTGAAAAAAATAGATGCTACACAACCAAATCTTTACCTTGAGTGGGAGTCGAACCCAGAACCCCGAGGCCAACTGTAAGAGCCACCAACTACTAAGTCAACAAGCAACAACAATACAGCAAAGAAAGTTTTTAAACAAGTTATCAGGTAAATACGGTTTAAATTTGGAATAATGATGTTGCATAACTTAGTATTCCATTAAAACTTACAAATAGATTTAATATAAAACCTTGTCTCACAGAGAGCAGGTGAACGGCAAGCGATAAAACAATTTTAAATTACAAATATTACGTAGAATATAAAAAATATATCAAAGAATCCTTTGAAATTAGTGCTACCATAACAGTCTAATATTTTACTAAGACACATAAAAACAAGTTGAACATTTCTCAATTTACACATTATTGTTGTAAATGTTCGTAGTCTAAATTAATATACTAGAAACGACTCAGTCTTCAATGGTTGCAAAGCGTCTACCACCAATTTCTAATAATTACTCTCGCTAATACTAATTGCAGTCATACACACAAATGTCTATGATTAACTGTCTTTCTTTGTCTACAACGTACGATCTTATATCTCCTGTCCTATTCCCACATGCCTATTTGAAGTGGGTAGCAGATTCCACGAATGTTACTTATGCGTGATTGACATTTAAGGAAAAAAACATCCTAATCACGGGCTATATAATCTTTATCTATTTTACACGGAGTCGTCTCAAATTGACATAGCGGGGGCGTTAACCGTATTCAGCGGAGTCACCCCTCGACAATGCCCATCACGTCAGAAATTCAAAATGACATCGTTCCAAATTTAATTATTCATGCAGCAATGCAAGAATGCTGCTCACTAACCAACATAATTATCACAAAATTCTCGACTCTGACCGCTTGAGAATTAAAATGGCGGATTTATATATGAGTCACGGGAATAGCTATTTTATAATTGTTATAAGAAATAATGTATTGGAAAATGCCTTTCAGGAATTGTTCTCAAGTTACTTTGTTACGTGTTGAGGTAAACCTTGTTATCAATGTAATATTTATACAAATTTGTCATTGGGTCATTCATTTTTCATACAATGATCCAAAAACAGTAGGTATATAAAAACGTATAGCCTCAAACACATATCACTTCAATATAGACAATGTCTAGTTCATCTCTCAGATTTTACGACCGTGAAAAGTTCGGGGTTATTACTAAAGGTTAACGATCCTAGTACCTGAGCACCTGAAACGACATTTTGAGTGACAGACAACTAGAGATTTAACATGTTAGAAATATCTCCAAATTGGCAACCAACTCTAATACCTAATCAACTAGAATTGACAATTTTAATAAGCTAAAAGGATTAACAAAAAAATCGTTTGAATTAGAAAGAAAGAAGGAAAATATCTTTATTTGCGTGGCACGCAGTTGAATACAACACAAAAGTGATACAAGAATAAAAAGAAATATAATAAGAATAATAAAAATATACAAACGAAGAAGAAAATAATAAAAAAAATAATGCAAAATAAATTATTATTCTTGAGAAGCCTGGAGTACAGTCTAGACTTCTAAAAAGTACATACATACAGACAGACCGAGAGACAGACAGTCATATGGCAACGGCATAACGCTTTTTCCTTACGTGACGATACCATTCGCGTGCACGCGTGAACCGCGCTAAGGAGCTCGGTTCGAAAAACAAAATGGAAGTGGAACATCTCTCCTGACGTCATTACGCTCATTACGCCGACGATTTTACGCAGAATCCGATGCGCGGATAACGTTGGCGCTGTTACGTTTTACGCGCGCCGTAAATCGTGCCCTTTTTATAGAAAAACAGCCATTACGGGGCCGATGTGTCGTAATGTCGTAATATAGCGTATAACGGGTCGTGTTCGACACGACACCGGGATACAACGTACGGGGACTCGCGAGATGGTAATTGAAAGGCGAAGTGGAATTTATTTACGGATATAACTTGATTGACTGGCCTCCTGGTTGAGTGGTTAGCGACCCTGACTGCAAAACCGGAGCTCGTGGCTCCGATTCTCACCCAGGACAAACATTTGTGTGTGCAGCACATTTGTTTGTTCTGTGTCTGGGCTTAATAAAATTATCTATATAAGTACTATATCGTATGTAATGTATGTTTATCAGTTGTACGGTCACCATAACACAGGCATTAAACTGCCTAATTGGGGATCAGACAGCCGTGTGTGAAATTGTCCCCAGTTATTTATTATTATTATTAATTATTATATAAAGGTTCTCCGAAACCGGCGTGTATGTAGGAGAGTGATGAATGTAGACGAAGCACGGC
>DWGJ01005477.1:0-10364 GCA_018246895.1 Aspitha aspitha aspitha
TGAGCACATTTGTTTATTCTGTGTCTGGGCGTAATAAAAATATCTATGTAAGTACTATATCGTATGTATATATGTATATCAGCTGTCCGGTCACCATAACACGGGCATCCAATTGCCTAATTTGGGATCATACAGCCGTGTGTGGAATTGTCTCCAGTTGTTTATTTATTATATTTAATCTTTTACCTATACTTACATAACAAATGCTCTGAGGCTCTGAGGTGATTTGTCAAATAAACCATGGAGGATGTAGGTACTTAAGTTAATATGAAATTCTTATGATAGTAATTAATACAAAATATAAATGTACAATAAAGGTAAAAGATATGTAAAAACAAAAGATAATTTGCTAATCGAAACAAATCCACAAATTAACTGTTCAGAGATATGAATTACTTATTCACAACGGTGGCAGTTTTAATAAGAACAAATTTAAAACTAATTAGTATGTCGCGACGATAATGTTTATTAGTCTAAGTGACATGTGACCAGTATATTAATACGAGTATCCACTAAAATACACGTTTCACTGCTACGAGCGACAAACTGATGTAGTCAGTCTAAAAACGGAGTGACAACTAACGGGATATTTAAGTATTTACAACATCTTTATTATTCAACATCTTGATGAAAATGTATCCAACATATTAACATAAGTATAATTAATCAACATTTAATAAACATTTGTGAGTTTGGTTGATTGGTTGATAATGTGAGTTTAACGACTTTTGGAGTATACTCCAGGCTTTTCTCAGCCGGGGAAGAGACTGGTGTATTTTATCTTCATTCGTTTTCTATCTTTATTTATTATTTTTAACTTCTATCTTTTTACTTTTCCCATTTTTACGTAGGTACGTTATTCGAAATAAATTGTGAAAATATTGTATGTAAGATATACAAAGTACACAAAAAAACGAACATTTGTTTCTCTTCCTTATTATTGTAATAAAATCAGATAACTTCACCTAAACAGAGTTTTTCAGAATTCGAAGTCCGGACTGTCACAGTGAGGAACAGACACCAGCTCTCCTGTACTTATCAAATAACCATATACACATATATATGCCCTGTATATTATTTTCATTATTATCATATGTATGTATCATTACAGTATAATGTGTCAATATTCCCGGGAGAACTTGCCAGACACTCAGTACGTATCAAATAGCGGATCTACGTTTGGTAAGTTCTCCCTTCCTGCGAAATTAAATTCTATATAGCAGCGAAACAAATAAATAAATAAAAAAAAAGTCTCCTGTACTAGTGTAAAGAGTAACATGGTATTAACAGCTATATCATGCAAATGAACTAGATAACTCCCTACAGGACCCGTGCGTTAGAGCTTCACAACTGAATGCCAGTCTATTACACGTTAGAGTTAGACCACTATTAGCTACTAATGTGGTACATTTGATCTCATAAGTGGTGGAGATTAGGCGCCTATCGACAACTAGCGCTAATTCCCTGAGAAAATGCAACCGCTCATTTGCTTGCAGCTCTCGGCTATACTAAACAGATATAGAGCGCTATATTACAGAGGCTGCGCTATTTTAATTAAGGATGGTTACTAACACGTCATAGCAATACCATTGTTGTTATATAATCACGACAGGTTTTTGTTAAGTGAGGCAGGAAACGCCGAGTGCTAAATACTTACAAACGTGACGGTTCAGTTTTCCAAACATTAGCGCGGACAAACAGAAAAAAACATTTTTGTTTTAGCATCATGTAAATAAGTAATTGAGGAAAGACAGGTATTTTGAAATCACAGATAGACACTTCGATTTTATTTAGATGTATAGATGTGAGTATACTAGATTTAGAGAACAGCACCAGCAAATCATTGCTTACAAAACACGTTGACGATGAAAAAAAATTGCACATTAAAACTAATAATAGAACAAGGTAGTAATAAATAGTTGGAACCGGCCGCAACATGTAATCCGGGCAAATCACTCAGTCACGCGACGACCGCCCACTGCGACGGACGTCTTGACGACTGCTATTTAACTAATACATCAAATTAACACCGCTGTTAACCGTTTGAATTGATGCGCCATTTCCTTTTTGCACTTTATATTTTAGTTTTCATGTTATTGCGAATAGGATAGAGATATTGTTGGGATGAACTTCTTTTAATTAATATCGTTCGACATATCATTTTTTTTTTAAAGAGAGTACCAAAAGAGCAGGCAGCAGTCACAAGTAGCTGCTCAGAGACATCTGCAACCTACTCCTAACAGGACTGATCCTATCAGACGTCGGTCACAGATGCGTTGCCATTGTTATATTCAAGTTTCCCACGTTTAAATGTAATTAAAAATTACCTTGTCTATCATGTTATCGTGTCTAATTACACAACAAATTCTGTAATCAGAAGCGGTTATTGTATATAAAACGTATCAACGATGCATCAAGGTCGTCACGCACTTATCAACTTAGTACCGCTACCGGATCGCCTTATCCCGCCGTTCGTTCACAACGAAGGTACGACGAATAGGCGTTACTGGGACGCTGCCGGTTGATAAATGAGTGACGACCTTTAAGTATCATAAACTGAACGGAATCCGTGATTAAAGAGCATTGCCACAGTCGCAGCTAATCTACAAGTGATAAAAATTATACACAGACAGAATGGTATCTTCTTAATGAAAATTATAATGTGAGATAATAACGAAGGCTGGTGTATAAATAATAATTATGGAGAAAGTTGGTGGCTGTCGGAATTGAGCCCGGTTTGGGCCACCGTCGGTCACCGAATGTAGGGTGACCATCCGGACCCTTTACATAGGACAAACACTTTTATATGGATACATTTGACGAACACAGGATTATTTAAATCAAACCATTGGACGTTTTACCTTTCGCTCTGTACAAGTTTGAGATATAAAAATTACATTAATTATAAACTAAATTAAGGATAGTTAACTGAATTTCTTTTCGAAAATAACTATATCTATTCGTTTGCCACGATTACGCGTTGTCCTGCATTTATTTAGAAACAATGGTCACATCAGTCCGAGCGATTAGCCGCGTAGAAATATTTGGTCATTCCTGCCTTAAGATAGTGTCGTTGTGGGAATATAATTTGTTATGATTGCGTCTAACGAAGGCGCTAATAGAGTGGACACAATTATTTTTAATAAGTCATTAATTAGATGCATATTCTCATCAAATAATCGACTGGCCTCGTGGTTGAGCGGTTAGAGGACCTGACTGCAAAACCGGAGGTCGTGGGTTCGATTCCCACCCAGGACAAACATTTGTGTGATCAGCACATTTGTTTGTTCTGTGTCTGGTCGTAATAAAAAGCTGAAGCTTATCCACAATCTGTGTGTCAAATTTCATACAAATCCGTCCAGTGGTTTCAGAGTAGTTAAATTGAATTCGAGTTTTGCTTTATCGATAGACACTTTTCACACAGATTTACGATTTTTAGAGATTCTTATATGTGTCCGAGATAAAAATGTAACTTATATGTAGCCTTAAAACTCTTCTACCTTCCGGCGAGAGTCCCATTAAAATCCGTTAAGCCGTTCCAGAGATAACACCGAACAGACAGAAAGACAGACGAACAACAATTTTTTAAGAGTTTGTTTAGTCTTTATATCATTGTGAAGGACAACGTCATAAAGAAACCTGCACTCTTGGAATAATTAAAACGGAATGGAAATGGTCCTTGGAATGCTTTCTGAGGCGTGTGAAGTTTATCAAGCCACACTTGACCAGCGTGGTCGAGTAATCCCTCACTATCAGAGGCCCGAGAAATATAAAAGTTAAGATTAAAATTACACTTTACATACAGTAATTATTATAATAATGATCAACGAAAATCCCGTTGTTCTCCCATCACGAAAACTACGTCATTAAATTTCACGACTCCCACTAAAAGAGGTAGGGATAACAGCTCACATTAGCTATACGTTTTAACTGTTAAATTTAACTACGTCCCACGTAAGTAGCACGCGAGAATCACACCGGGGTTTTAATGGGGCAATTTACATTATCTTTTAGGGTGTTATCGCATTTTGGCGGTTCAGCTAGCAGGTCTCTAGGTAACACATTAATCTATTCAATTGTTTGCGGGAATATGGCGGTATTCTATTTAATGTTATAGTCTAGGTTTTGCCTTGTTTCACATTTATAAAGGATTTGTACGTGATGTACAGTTTTGTTGCTTATTTATGGCAAAATCTGACGCATTCAAAGTATGTAGATGCTGTTGTTTCTTGTCTGTCGTAACAAGCTAAAAGGCGTTCGGGGTTGTGGGTGGTCGCAGTGGACACACACGCAAAGAAAAAAGTCACCGATATGTTCCGTATTGGGATCCTGGAGTCCCCAAACAGTGCAGAGGAAAGTCGACAGGGTGTTAATACGGTAAGAAATTCTCCTAGCCCAGTGTCAATCAACACAAAATATATCACAAACCACGTTTAGCATCATGTAAGTGCATAGCAAATTACATTCGTACATACAAAGGAAATAGAAATACCATTGTCTTTAAAGCGACTGTGCAGAACTCAACTAAGCATAGTAAGTTATGTTAATTCGTAAACAAAGTCCGAGAAAATTGCTCGGTACAAAGGCGTCGGGCTTATCTTTTTTAAATCCTAACTTAGTCCAGCGTTATCCGGGAGTTCAGACTTACGCCAACTTCGTGATAATTGAAAGAAAAACTTTGTCTTTCTTTCTTCTTACTAGATTTAGTTACTCGTGTTTTGTATAAAGTGGGTTTCTACTCGCTTCAATTACAGTTGTCACGATATCGAACGAAAACGTCTTGAACTAAAACAGTTTTATGAAATTATTGTAAAAATCAATTGTAAATTTAATTTAGCACTTCGATCTTAGAGACCACGGAAAGGGCATGTGAAATTTTATTCTATTCTATTCATTGTATTATTATTTGCAATATCTATGAGATGTTATTCTTTTAAAGTTTTCAACACTTTTTAATTGCGTTTACGCTAATTTCATATAAGTAAGGAAAAGTGAAATTTTATTCTAGAGTTCTTTAACATCTCTTTATCCCGTTCTAAGTTAGTTAACACGGCTGCTTGAGGATAATGTAGATTAAACCGGTTACAAGCGGTGCATAAGCAGTTATTACCAGATTCAACCGACGCGCTTCAAGCGTTACCGGGATGGTTCGAGTTTGTGATAGTTATGTTGCATTAGGATTAATTAACATGAGTTAATTGTAATATTAGGTTACTATTACGACATAATTAACGTTTCATTACTGTTAATTTTAATTGGGAAACCGTAACATTAAGCTTATTCTCATCCAGGACTCAATACTGTTATCCTTATAGTTTCTTATCCTTATAACATTAATAATGTTTATTTATTTACTTATGTCCAAGACATGGTTTGACCCGATCTCTTCCCAAAATAAATTTCTCAGCAAGATAAGAAGAAAAATACTATGCGCTTTATACAGGTATATTTCAAGTTACGCTACGCCTGCGCCATTTTGTAATCAAATTAGTGGCAATCACTTCCGATCAGAATTAGGTAGGCAACTAGAATTTCCGGTTGGAAGAGTAACGCCATAAGCTCTATATAAACAATATAGTAACTAAAGCTCTATATATATCGTAAAATTAGAAACTATTACAATTAATCATATACAATACATTTAGTCACCATGTAAGCCCTTAGGAGTAGCACTCGTTTGCGATCAGCTTCGAATAGGACTAACCGCACCTCCACTGATATTATATTAAATAGACTAATGCTACCAACAATCCTATTCCTGCGGCTAACAATTATTATTAATCTAATGGTCCTATTTACAAGTAGGTGATACTGAGCACTGTCCTTACCATTTAAATTATAAAATCGTATTTAAGAGCCATTTATTTATACTTTATTCCAGTCAAAAGGTTTACGAGGGGTGAAACTTAGGCCTCATTAAGTACCAGTCAGTTTAGGGATGGTCAACGGTTGCGGATTGACGGTAGCGGCCAAATAACACTTGTACTTTATTATATAAGGGAAAAATTGGAAACAAAATTCAGAAGTGGTACCTCCATCCGGACTCAAACTCAATTAGCCGCGAACTTTTGCATTCGGCCCCCAAAATTACGATAACGGGGTCAAATTTGATAACTGTCGTCATCATTCATGAACGCAATTTATACCAATTAAAATTCACCGCGTATAGTCCGCCATTAATTTTGTTTGAACATCCGCGGAGATACACAGCGGCGGCATTGTTCTATGTACTTAAACAAACGTGTTTACCGCTTACACGCTTCGCGGTGTTAAGCGATAAGCGTCCGGCGAGTTCGACGTACGTTTAAGCGGTGCAGATTTAAAACGCTTATCTCGACATGAACATTCTGGTTGTGTACTAAATAAATTTAACAAAGCAATAACAGGTTATCGCAATAAAGATTTTTATCAGAAGACTGTTCTCTTTAAATAGATATATTCAATTTGCTTGTTACATACAGACACGACACGTAAATCAATGTAGCTTATGGCGTCAAAACGATTTTACTTTTTCTTTGCTGATACAAAAAATTATGCTACCAAGTAGCCTTACGTTCTTCAAAGGTAATTTATATTAGGTATTCCATGCATCACATTAAGTAAAAATAGTTGCTGTCATTTATTACTAACATAATGTTTTAACTGTCGATTACAGTTGGTTTATGGTTTCTTGATATCAATTGTAGAATTCTCATCTGTCGTCTCATTAAAAATTTACATAAATAAAGCAAAGCACAAAATTGGCGAAGCAAAATGGACTCCTAATGATTTACACAGTATTTTCATAAAGTGATAACAAACGAATAATTCTCGTGATACTTAAATCAATGTGAGCAGAAAAGCAATCGCTCCGCTTATGCCAATTACACCGCGGTCAAAGAACAGAAGCGAGCGACATAATTAAAGGATATTTTGTGTAGACAATAGGTAAAAGCATCGCATGCGGAATTTTAATTCCAAATTGGGCCGTTTAGATTTGTTAAGGTCTGTACGTGGTGCGAATAAATGGGAACGGGGTTCGATAAACGGGGCACGGCTTCGAATACCGTGTTGACCGGATGGCATATCGATTTTGGCTTAATTAGTGCTCTCAACATTACGAGTACGATCAGTAATTTCGGTAATTGCCCGTCCACTTGCACCGCTGATTATTTAAAACATCGCTCACTTATTGCAACACTGACGATAACATTGCAAAATTGTGCCCCTTTTCAAACGTGCAAAAAATAAAAAAAAATGTTTAGATACCTATTTATCATTTGAAACTACTTCTGTTATGTACCTTTTTGTCACAAAAGACCTTCATTGAGTATATGTATATACCTTATAATGAATAAAACAATTTGAATTTGAATACATTTGTGATGAGGAATGGTTGTTGAGTAAGTACCTATTGCTTGTATACGTAACATGTACCTACCTCTGTTATGTTGTAATGGGCTTGTGCGAATTTGATAATGTGCAACTATGCAATAAAGGATTAAGTATTAAATATTGAAACTGTATACTCGTATTTATCTATTATTTAATTTACTGAAATAAGCAATACCGCAACGAGATGAAACACAATTAATAAAGCTAGCGCCCTCCATACACGTAAGCTTTTATTTTAGTACAGTCCACAGAAAAAATAGAAATGAAAATAATATAAAGGAGAAGTCAACAAAGCACAAAATTAGTTTTATCCGATAACGCAGAGGCAACGGGCCGAAATGCCCCAGAAATAGACAGGGCGGCCGATTTCTGGATTCGCGGTGACGTCACAATATTACACGCTGGACCGTCAATCAAGAATATTGTGTACTATCCTTCTTTTGATACACACACACACACACACAACACAATCGCCCATAGACATACACACCGCATGTGTCCAAGGACAGTTACACTTATCATATTACATTATACTATTTTTAATTTATCTATAAAAGTTTTGTATCATATTTCGAAGGATTAGTCTGAACTCTGAACATACCTGCCGTGTGCCGTGCGGTGGGTGTAAAGGGCTACAACACAGTTATCCAACGAGCAATTAAGTTCCATGTTAGTAAAAGAGGAATAAAAACCTAACATACTCGTACTTGCTTTATTATAGTTAGTTTTGCTTTTGACTTCAAAAAGTTCAAGTTGACTGCATGTATTTGTTGTTGATGTATGTTCACCGATTTCTCTGCCAATTGTGGACCGATTTTCAAAATTATTCTTTTATTCAAAAGCTTGTTCTCCTTGAGGTCTGCTTGAGGTCATGCCAGTGTCACCAAGACAAACTCCGATGATGGGATTCCAGGGAGATTGAGGGCAAACCTCAAATTATTTTCTTTAATAAATAATTATATATCTAGTTTGGAGATTAAAAGTAAATCTAATTTATGCGTAATTATTAAACTAGACGATATTTAGAAGGATCCATAAAGACAATGAAAATATTATTATCGAATTGGGTTAAATACCATTACCTTAATAGGAATGTATGAAAATATCGACTCTTGATCCTCTGTCACCTCAATTTGAGGCGGTGTCGAAGCCTTCGGTAAGACCTCAAAGGGCTTTTACAACCTTCAATATAATGTATATGCGCGCTTCTTAAAATCGTATTGTTTACAGTTAGAATAGTACAATAGGCAATTAAGCTTTGCAGATTTATTTAAAAAATACAGTGTTTATGTATGTTTGTCTCGTTACCATAACACACGCATTTAATTGCCTAATGTGGAATCAATGCCAAAATCAGGCCGTATGTGAGATTTTCTCAGTTATAACAATAATATATACTATATTTAGTTATTATTACTTAAGATATAAATAACTGAAGTGAATGGTAGATTTATTCAAAAATATCAATGTATCTGAACGTAAAATAGTGATTCAATGCGTTTATTGAATTAATGATGAAATAAATGATTCAATCAATGATAAAATAGTAGTAATCAGAACGCTGCGAATAATATACCGACATCATAATGTGTTCATTTCGAAACTTAGCACACAATTGAAACAAGCGCGCATCTCAAAATAGGAATTTTCCGTAGAATTGACGTTTTATTTGAAGAGGGGCTCACTTAACGTGTCACATGAAAAACAATCTTTTAGGGTGAAGCTGCGAAGGCGAGGTTCTATCTGAGAATAGATTCGCTCGAGTGCCAATCGATCTTGAGTATTCTTGAGAGTTGGTAGCACTGGGCCGCCGCACATTGTAGACATTGATACCAACATATTAAATAATTACACTCGTAATGTACTTCCAACACAACGTATTTACAATACATAATATGTTAGACTATTTATTGTCCTTCAAAAAGGACTCCTAAATAAAGACACGTGTCAGAATGTGCCATCTCTTGCACATGGCATTAAAAAAATAGTGAAGGAAATTATGAGGAAACCTGCACATCTGGGGTACGTTATAAAAATTTATGTTTCTGATATACAAGAGTACCTATCCGCTTTAGAAGTAGTAGACAAGCTACAACCCTCTCACTATGAGAGAGAAAGAGAGTAGTGGAATAACAGCGTCGGAAACTACAAATATGTCAGCAATGTGCGGTGATACTGTCAAAGTATACTCACACTTAGCAGTCAGTAGTGCAGATAGGTCAAAACTGAGTCGCACTGAAAGAATCTAATGGAAAAGTGTGATCGAACGTCGCGCAAACACAGATTAATTCAGCTCTTTGCGAATCTAAAATGTTATTTTCAATCCGTGTTCGGATTCCAACTATCCAGACTGGTGTTTGAGCAAATTGAATCGTAGACTGGCGGGACTGACTGGAAATAGGGTGTTAGGTAGGTTAAATAAGGGAAAATGGAGATAGGAATTGGAGAACATAATCTAGGTAGATAAGTGGTTTTAAGTATTAATTTTAGTAGCAGTTTGGTGCGAACTGGGAAGTGGGGAAGGAAGGAAGCAAAAAGAGATAAAGAAACAAGGAAGAAGGAAGGAATTGAGAACTGCCCTGATAATTAGGCATCGCTGAATCAACAAAATTGCTTTAAATTTCTGTTGGTGGTAGAAAACACAAGCGGGTCAATTAGTAAACCTCTAAGATCAATCCCTGAGGTTTTTGTGGTGGAACATTCGGTTCGGAGAAAAGAATTCACCTATAATCTCATAGAAGCAGACTAGTGGAAAATAATCCATCATTGGTTATAGACTGTTACGTATATGTAGTCGGGTGCCCGACAGGATATCGGACTTTAAATCCTCTCATCAGTCCACCAGAATACCGTAAGCGCTAAATCATTCCGCAACAGGGTATGCCGATCTAGGATTCGCATGTAATAAAGAAAGACTAGTGGTCGCCTACTGGTCGAAATTCGACCATAATAAAAAATAATTCTTTGACATTTCTTTGGACTTTTTGTTT
>DWGJ01005478.1:0-10364 GCA_018246895.1 Aspitha aspitha aspitha
ATAGCGTGATGTTATATAGCCTATGTTACTCGTGGATAATGTAGCTTTCGCATGGTGAAAGAATTTTTAAAATCGGTTCTGTAGTTTTTGAGCCTATTCATTACAAACATTACAAACAAACAAAGTTTTCCTCTTTACAGTATTAGTATAGACACAGATATGATTCATAGAGATATGAATGTGCACTTTACGTGTTAATGGCTGCGTTTGAGTTTATCTATTATTTATCACATACTAAAAATAGTACTAGAGAGTACTTTAAAATAATACTGCAATTGGATGTTATACAAGGCTTTTTATACCATCACACCAGGTCCCAAGGGGCAGGCAGAAACCACTGAGTGCCATATATTTGAAAAAGGTTTACTCATAAATTCAAAATTGCTTATCATAATTTGATGAAATAGGTATCGTTTAAAGCGTTTTAATCGTCCGCTGCTTACCGAAGTATTTACGGTATATATCACTTAACTAAAAGTAACCTCGCCCGAAGCTCTAAGGCGGTCTTCAAAATATCCGATAGATTAGTTAATTACTCCGCTAATCGTAATAAACGTATTCTTTCTTTCTGTCTAATAGTGCAATCCAGGTCTGTACCAGTTGCAGTAGAAACCTATGCCCAACTGTGGGAAAAAGTGCATTCATATTCTGTCCATCTTTGTAACATTTAATGTGACTTACCGACCACTTTAGTTTCACAACAGGAATAATAAAATTTCTCAAATAATATTTCCGACTTCGGAAACAGGTCAAGGACGAACCGGTGCCGACTTTCTCCTTAACAGAAGTAAAGGTTTACATGGCGCTACGTTTAATACACTAAATTTCAGTATAAGCATCTATATTCAGTTAATACTGTTATGATTAATGTAACTGTTTTAAAACCGATTTTATTTACATTTATATAAAAAATAAAAGTAATTAGTAACATCATATAATTGTTTAATTGATAGGTTTGAATATTATTAGGCTTAAGTTGAATAAAGCAAAAAAAGTTTGGATTGTTAGCGGAAATGCTTCATCTATGCCTACCTTTGTAGGAATTACACGCATCTATATTATATGTAAGTAAGAAAAACTCAACAATTCTTTGTTTTAATTTTATCCTCAAGGACATTGCTTTAGAAATTTTGAGGGTTGTAAGGAAACTGATTAGTTTTCTCTGAAGTATTGATGTTCTAGTGAAATAAGAAATATCTCGGTATTAGTTATTTAGATGTGTATCTACGGAAATATTGTGTACATTACACATCTTTTTTTATGTATCGATATGAGCATTGTATGAACTTGCCCTTATTCTTTTCCTATCAGTTCATCGCTCGTAGAAGGCGTTCAAGGCCACTGTAATGAACTTCACTTACTTTCTATTTGATCTGACCACAGTATACGTAATATTGACAGATAAAACATCTACACTATGACTTATTTTATGAAGGTTAAGTATAGTATAAGTAATGTTATAAGTCATTTAAACAAAGTCAACTATGATTTTTACTATAAAATATTAAATACAAGAAATTAAAGACTATACCACAGTTTGTTAATGTTATCAGTTATATTATATTGTTTACTAGCGGCCTGCCCCGGCTTCGGTAGTTGAGGTCAAGTCTTTGGAACTAACATACGAGTACGTACAAAAAAGAAAAAAAACACTATTTGTGTACTTATTGGCATTGTGTATTAATATTATGACTTTTAGTGACGTATACTAAATCTGTGAATAAGTAAGTAATTGATAAAAACAAAATAGGCTTTATCATTGTTACATTTGTAAAAAATAAGTAAGTAGGTTTTATTTTGAGTATACTATTCTTCGGCTTTCGCTTGGTCGTAATATAAGAAGTTACACAATCCGACGCGTGAAGAGTGCATTGACATACATTTGGTTATAACATCCGCTCACTAGATGTTATAATCAGATTAAGTCAGATTTTTCCAGTATTCAGTAGATAGTATTCAGTACTGAAAATAATATAAGTTCAATTGTATAGAAATGGATATTATATCAACAATATATACGTTTTTTACAGTTAGTACTGTACGTCAATAAATTTTAGGCAGATTAGATGTGATTTGTTGTTTTATTCATGTGATTTACAGTCTGTCAATAAAATAATTACCAACGAGTTTTCATACACAGCTTTATAATAACGCTAATGACAAAACAATTGCGCGGGTAGAAGATTGAAAAACGTCAATCCATTTGACATTACCAAAAGCTTCAAAATTCATAATAACAGAATGTAAAATTTAAATAGTAACCACAACATACCATATCTTTCGACCACCTAAAACTGGTATAAAAATGATTCCAAGCGCAGTTTAGAAGGAGAAAGAAGCTGCCACATTTTTCAATTTCAAGTTGAGAATGGGCAAGCGTAAGCGTAAGAGAGGAATCTTTCCAAAGAAGAAAAAGAAGAAGAGATCAATGTTCAAGCGGCCGCGTTCGCTTAAACGGAAAATGTTTTTGAGCAGAAGAATGAAAGCGCTCTTCCGCAAGCACAACCCGAGGATATACATAAAGAAGGGAGTGAGGAGAGTGATCAATGGTATTCACACGGTATCGGACAAAGGAAGAGACAAAATAGCTGAGAGTACAATGGCGTTGGACAATCCGTTCAGCGTACAATTCTATGAAGACAGGTGTGTCATACAGTAGATAAAAACGTGGTGGTAGATAAATATGACTTGAATAAAAACTGTTAAAGATTTTGTGGGTTTATTGCATTGACTTAAGAAGTTCAGTAACGACCATTGTGTATTACGTAATTGTTGTTTTGAGGACTCAGACCACTTCAACGTGCATTTGTACGTAAAGTCTTACATGAGCTTTTCTTGACTTTATTTCACTATTTGCCAGGGTGTATAATCCCCTCGTTTGTAATGTTCATCATAGTATACATGCTCGTTGCTTTTCGTTGGTACTTGTATAATTTCTACTTGAGTTTTAGCGTCGTCCTTGCGATTCCACGCGTGGGAATGATCAAACATACCCTTGAGACTTAACACCGATGCCATCATGGTCGAAAAAAGTCCCATCATTAAACCTGAAAAACGTAATTAGTTAATATACTTATTAGACAAGTCTAATAAGAATACGATTACCCTTCAAGTTCAGTAATCACTGAATCAATCCAGTCTGTAAAGCTTATTAATTTTGTAGCTAATGACAATGATTTATACCGTAAAAACTCTTATCAAATTGTTATCTCCTACCACCAAATGCTCACAATCGTCAAGGGTTGACTGGTAGAGAATACCTCCAGGCATTAGGTCCGTCCATTGTATATCCTAGCATTAGGTGCTACAATAAAGTATAAATAAATGACATACCTTTAGCAGATATAAAAGCGAGTGCTTTTAGTGCAATAGCAATTAGCAAGCTCTTCGCGGCCAACAAGCCCAGTACTAACGGCATCATGTACTTCTTTTTGCCTCTTCCCTTTTTCTTTCCTCCTTTGATGAGTTTGAAGAAGCATTTTTTTAATTTACCTGCCCCTTTCTTGTCGTGTTTCTTTCCTTGGGTTTTACTCGATTTCTTGCTTCGTTTATCTTTCGGCGGTGACGTTGTCAGTGTGGATGGGTTTAACGACCTCGAGTACTCTGCTAAAAGTTTACGGATTTAAAATTAAGTGTCGTCAATACCTATCTTCCTTCTCCTTTTTCTTATGTGGCTGTTCGTTAATATTGTTTCCATTTAAGTGTTAAATCTGCGAGATTGATGTGGATACAGAAGTCGAACATTATCGGAGTGTGAACGAAGAGAGATTAATGTGTTCATCATATTTGACCCTTTATGATAACTGGGATAATTTCACAAATTCTGATTCCAAATTAGGCATTAAATGCCTGTTTTATTGTATCCAGACAGCTGATAAACATATATACACATAGTATATAATACTCATATGGATGTGTTTATTACAACCCTTGCATAGAACAAACAAATATTCTTATCAAACAAACATTTGGTCTGGTTGGGAATCGAATTCGCGACGTCTGGTTTTGCAGACTGAGTCTGCAACTTCTCGACCACGAGGGCTGTAAATATGTTAATAATCAATATTTTAAATACCTCCAAAAGCTCGTCGTTTAATACTGTCGTTAGAAAAACTCCAATCCACTGGTTCCGTAGTGTTGGAGTTGTCGCGAGCGAAACCACGATTCGGTGTAAATCGGAAAACAGGGTCAGATTCCATTATACCATAGCGATTGGGACTATCTAGAATTATATTACTTGAATAGGGCGTTATTTTCATCTTTAAATTATGCAGCTTTTCAATTTAATATTCAATTGTCTTTAAAAAATCCTACCATATATCATTTGATGGCGACTTTTGTTCAAATGTTCATGTCTTGCGAGCGTCTAAAGTCGAATGTAACGGTCACCAACTTTTATACAAACGCATAATGAGTGGAACACAACCTATCGACCGTGGACGTGTAATGTGGTATATTTTCGTAGCAATTACTAATTAGCGTTGACAATTAAGCTGCGAGGGAAAGCTGATGTGATAGCGGGCGGATAATATTTGTGGATTTATGTCAACGAATTACTTACTTCACTTAATGGTATCATGGAATATTGTTTCATTGGGGCCTGGGGCAGATAACGATGTCTGCGCCAAAATGACTGCCACAACTTGCCCTGACGTAAAAATGGCTGTTATATTAATGTATTTGACAGGCCTCGTGGTCGAGTGGTTAGAGACCCTGACTGCAAAACCGGAGGTCGTGGGTTCGATTCCCAGCCAGGATAAACATTTGTGTGATGAGCACATTTGTTTGTTCTATGAATTGGCGTAATAAAAGTATCTATATAAGTACTATATTGTATGTACATAAGTATGTCAGCTGTCCGGTCACCATAACACAGGCATAAAATAGTCTAATTTGGGATTAGACAGCCGTGTGTGGAATTGTCCCCAGTTATTTATTTATTAATTATTAATGGCTACTTTTTTCGGGAAAATATCTCATAAGCGTTATAGATGGCGTTACAGGCGCAATAAAGGTATAAAATTTGAATTAAATTCCTTTGACCAAGCGGACGAAGCAGTAGGTAATAGTTTGACGATAAACTTAATCACATTTAAGTGTATAACCTATAAACATTTGGATTACTTTGAAAAAAATTATATCAATCAAAGTAGGTATATCTGCTTTAGAATAAGAAGATTGATACCAATTGCAATGTCAGATGCAATGTTCTCCTGCATTTTAGTTTTCTATTTGGCGCAAATAAACCGCAGAAAGTGCAATAGAAAATATAATTCTACGTTAACTGGAGCATAATGCGACCATGATTCTTTTATTATTGAAGCCCTAAGATAAGTATTATAACATTTAATGAAATATTAAAAGTAGGTAATCGTTGGCTAAAATAGTTTTACATTGTTTTATTAATATGTTTATTGTTAATCTTGATGTAGTGCTATACCAGTATTAAATAATAATAATTATTATTAATATGTATAAAGTGTTGTTGGATTCATGAAAAGTTCTAAAACGCTAAAATCATGTAAGCTTCTAAGACTTATCATGATTCTCAAAATACTGCTACTACCTACTCATAATAAATTATATTAATAATACTTGAAAACAAAATAACTGAAGCTGAACTAAACTGATTATATTGAAGTTGCTTTTCATCACTTATATTTCGAATCGTTTAACAGAATGTTCTTTTTGTATGGATTGCAATATTTGTACTTATTAGTGATAGGAAAAAGTTATAATAATAAATTACGTGCTAACAGCTAATATGTGTCTAACGATTATATTTCTGGTAATATATTCAAATTTATTATTCAATGAATAAAAAAAAGAACCGTGTACAATATTTAATGGTAACTACAATGTAGTGGATACTAAAATAAATTAATCAATAAATAACTTAATTAACTTAATCACAAGTGTATATTTACAACAGCAAAAGTAACTAAACAAGAATTTAAATTGACAATTGTTGCAGAGAGAAGAAATTATTCATGAGATAATACAAGTTTTAAATACTAACAATATTCGGTGGAAATAATACAGCAACTCAAAAGTACACAGACTAGAAAAACGAAAGCGAAACAGACAACTCTAAACAAAACAACCGAAAAGTTTTGAAACGCGAAATAATTTCTTATACACATACAAAATGAATTGTGAAAACACAGCCATAAACGTTGTTCAAGTTATTATATCACTTAAAAATAGATAGTATACAAATGCAAACAAACACGTTTCAGTTGTCGATGTAAGAGTCGAAAAAACTTGCTAACTAATATCGGATGGCATCTGCGAGTACGTCGACTTTATTAATTCTAATATCCTCCCTTCTGTAATCCCATTACCGCTGCGAATAGAGCAAAGAAGAATCCAGCCATTCCAGTGGCGCCGATGAGCAATACCAGACCAGCGATCATCACGGGGACTAGCGCGAAGTACTTCAGCTTGTACGCTAGAAGCAACGGCATCATATATTTCGAGTACTTCTTGGCTTTCTTCAACTTGTGCTGAATTTTCGATTTCACTGTTCCCGCCGTCTGTTCTTCGCCGTCGTCTTCAACCTCGTAATCTCCATCTTCTTCATCGTTTTCCTCATCCTCGTCGCCTCCTAAGACATCTGAAAGTGGATATGAGTCTCTTTTGAAATCAAAATTTGAGTAATCAGATTATATGACAAGTTCATGAGTAACTGTGATAGACGAGAATGTTCAACGACTGATGAAATCGGATAGCCGATGGAATTTTTTTCAATTCTTTGGTTTTTATACCATTTTAGATTCAAAGATTAAATATGACAGATTACTAATTTAAATGTAACACAACATACAATTTTCTTAAGATATCTTGATAATGTCTTTCGAATGTAATTTGATTTATGCACTCTAAATGTATCAGATACAAATTGATCCAATTAAGAAAAAAAAATGTGACAAACGAGTAATTTAAAAAAACGACTGCATGATAAAGAAAATAATTAATGCATACATATAGTTTGAGATTATGAACAGCAAGTTATCTGTTTAGATGAATGTGCTTCTCGCGTTTTTTTATCTATCACACGAAACGAAGTCACGGTGAATTAATTTTAAGTATTTAGTCAGAAAGTTGAAAATAATTAAAGACTTTGTCGTTTGATGACTATAATCAAGAACTCTGAGAACAGATGCACCAGCTAACAAGTTTGTTGTAAGACTCATTTCAGTTTTGAATATACATAGAACTCCATGTTCAGGTTTTGTCTGTGAAAGATCGAGGACTGAACTTATTTCTTTTATTAAATGGAAATGGTATGGTACTGGTATAAAGGATGTAGTAACATAACATACATAAGGCGTTTCAATTTAGTTAATTCTTAGCTACCAATCTAAATGGTTTTGATTAAAACGTTGCAATTTTCTTAAAATGTCTGCTTGGTCATTGAATAGGATTTCGCGTAAAATTGAAAATAATATCTATTTCATGTAATTTCAAAAAAGGCTGAAATCCCGGTATTAAAAATATAATTCGAATAATAGAGTCGATTAGCCCTTAAGAAAAGTTTATTCTCTGAGCGATTACGATTTCTATAAAGCATAATATAATTTGATAATAGCACAGTTTTCAGATTACTATCAAAAAGAAGGACTCACGGAGGACCGATAATCACAGTCGCGCCGCTATAGATGGAATTCAACTTCCAAATGATGATAATTTTTATAAGTATGATGACATTATACAAGCATTAAAAACAATAACTGTATAACCATAAATCAATGTTACGAGTCAGGAAAACGATGTTGAAACGCACACGACACGGCTGAACGCAATCAAAATATGGAATGAGGAAGACTAATAATGAATGTTACATTTCACAAATGCTATAATAAAGTTCGTTTCGTTGTAGCGTGACGGACGACGCTCAGTCGACCACACGATACAGTTAGATACTATAGATTTGAATTATTCTGTCTACAAGCGGAAAAGATTATTACTTGGGAACGGAGTATCGATGAAATTTAGGGTTACAGCGAGCGCGAAGATAGGTGGGCGTCACCGGTAATAAAATGTAATGATCTAGCGAATCTAATACCTGCAATCCAGTATTTCAAAATTTAGTACCGCTATCCATATTTTCTGTGATCTTTATTATGCAGCAATTTGTTTGTAGACACATTAGACGTTTTATTATAGATCTTGAGAACATATTGCGGATAACATTTTCACTTCGACTGAGCATGGCCATATAAATACATCGATTGGATACAAAGACTGTCTGAAAAACCCCAATACACTATAACTTCTTATCACATAATATGCTTGACTGCGCAGTTACACAAAATATGTCACGAACCTGTCACTGACAGAATAATTATTATCAATTATATTTTACGGTATGTGCTGACATTGCGTGATGCTATTTTTATCGCGATTTTGCAATATCCTTCATGTCTATGACAGACATATCTGGTTAAATTACTAAGCCTGGACCTGCGTTATACAATTATAATGGAAAGTAACAGTATGTAAGAATATATGCAGAATGTTATCTTTATCTTCTTTTACATTCTCATCATCATCGACTCTTTGATTGTTCGGGTATTGGACATAGATTTCTTCTTAAAGAGAAGGTTATAGAAAACTCTAAGTAGTGCAGCTTCCTTCAAGATGCAGTTCCGTATACAGTTCTAACCAGGGATATTATTTAATCTTAGAAACCCCATTTCATAAAGTGAGACATTTACCAAGGATTCGAGCCCTAGACAAGAGTCATATTTCAGAGGTGGGAGGGTAAATTCATATTACTAAGTCACTCTCACTGCACTTAACTTAGTATAAGTACTTATTGAGCAAGCTACGGAAACTACTGAAAATAAAATATGGCTTACACGATAACGATCTTCTCGAGGCAGTTTGTTCCGAGAGTTCTTCTGATTCCTCAACAGACGGTTCCGTCTCGTCGTCCAATGACCTCTTTTGCTCCTGTCCCCGCATCAGGGGTATTGTCTTCGGTTTGAACGGTTCTGTATCCAAGTGGTTGTACGCGGGATCATTTGTAACGCTCTCATCACTTTTCTGTTTGGCAATTGTAAAATAATTACCAGGGAAAAGTACATCCGTTTTGAATTTTCTGTCAGCGCCTTGCGAGTAGAAAACGTTCCTGTCCTGTGATATGTCGCCTCGTTTGAGAGGGGTAGCGCGAGGTCTGAAAACGAACTGCTTAAAATCGGGAGCGCTGATTTTCATTTCTTTCGACCGTCTCGCTGAAGCGTAATTGTAGCTGGATGGAAGCACTATAGTTGCACTGGTCACATTCACAACTGCTGAGCCACCGTTCACAGGACCGGTCACCGCCCACAATTTAGTGAGTTTGTTCTCGTAATCCTGTTCAGCCGTTGTTATCACGATGCAACATAACACCACTATCGATCGAATCAGCCTCGTCGGGAACCTCATTTTGATGGTATAATTGTTAATTGGTATGTAAGCAACGTCACAAATTACACAATTGCCCTCACTTCACTTTCCGTTCGCTGTCTCACCCCGTTCGAACCACCATTTTGTTGCAAGCGTTCGCGCAAAACTGAATCACTGTCGTCGGGAACCGTTATATTTATACATGTGTAAGTATAAAGTTGCGTTTTTCCCGACTGTTTACGGTCGGGCGGACTCGCGGAACCTTGCTAACTGCGATTCCGTTGTGGGAAACAGAAGTGACCAAAATAAAAACCGGGCATCTCGCATGCTATTATGCTGCACACGCGCCGTTTCTTCCGCTAATGGCAGCTGTCTGTACCATCGTACTTCCAATTTTCTCCATACATACCCCACTATAACTAATTTGTCATGTCGTTACAATTTTGTCGTTACTTAAGCGATTTTCTTGTCAGCCCGGAACGGCTGTTGAAACATCGTAATTTCGGTGCTACTCGCAAAAATGAGACGCATCTCAAATCGACTGCACATATAAGAAAAATGAAGAAATGGTCGGATGTTTGTAGTATATCGTTAAAATAATTTTAAAATGTTTTCTCAAGACTGTCGCTCATTGGTCTTGGATGTAATATGGATATAATTAAGTCTTTTATTTCAACCTATAGCTTCATTGTGTAACATGATAATATGTCGTCGAGGTAGCAACACTTCTATGGTCCATCAAACAGCCATCCGATAGCAAATCATATAACCTGCGTTATGGTAATCAAATCAGAAAAAATTACATAAAATGATGTATCGTAATTCCTAAATAAATAAATAACTGGGGACAATTCCACACACGGCTGTCTGATCCCAAATTAGGCAATTGAATGTCTGTGTTATGGTGACCGGACAGCTGGTAAACATACATATATACATACGATATAGTACTTATATAGATATTTTTATTA
>DWGJ01005479.1:0-10364 GCA_018246895.1 Aspitha aspitha aspitha
ATGCGGATTGGTAGACTTTACACACCTCAGAAAATATTATATACTTTATAACATCTCCAAGGTGTGCAGGTTTCCTCACGAAGTTTGCCTTCACCGTTATAGCGGGTGATATTAAATGTTTTGTTATAAAACGCACGTAACAAATCAGAGGAGCGCGCCGGGATCGAACCCAGACCTCGCGAGTGAGAGGCTGAATTTCAAACCATTAGGCTATCACTGCTCATAATAAGTACGTCTTTAAAATTCTGACACTCGCACTCTAATCTTTTAGCGGTTCGCGCGAAGCGTCCGACGCAAATGTTTACAGGAACACCACAGCTGAGGTCAATTTCCCGACGCCGCATCCTCGGAATGACGCAACACCAGTTCTACATGCAAATAAAACTGACCCCTAACTCATAGAAGTAAAGTTCAGAATTGATTGGATCGCAGCATGTCGTTAATTCGTGGCTTGTACCCCGTCAACGTCTAAAAATGTGATTTATGTCGGCGGGTTAGAGTACATTCCAGAACATGGTGCCTGAAATGGATCTTACAACCGAAAGGTCATAACCGCCTGTTATAGTCCAAAGCGAAACCAACCCTACTGTACTGGATATAGAGTTAATATTGACTTGAATGAACAATGTTCAAGTGCAGTGCACTTTGCCTGTGGTTCGGTGATGCACCTCAGAGCATGTAAACTGATTTATGGTTATAATAAATATATGGGTGTTTAATGTTCAACATTATCTATATGTAGATGTCTGTCTGTGTCTATGTAGCCAGTGAATCAGATTGAGCGATAGTTGAGTTGAGATTGACTTTGTGGATAATGTTTTGTGGAAAGATTTATTCAATTGCATACCAGTAGTACCTACTGCTCATTTCTGAAGTTCGACTAATTATGCATATAAAACAGATAGTCAAGTTGGTTTATTGTATAACTAATTAGAATTTATCTATATTTATAATTCCTTCTCGTTTTATTTTCTTAACACAACGCGATACTGGTAAAAAGGAAGTACTAGCGTATTAAAATACGATAAAAGATTAAATCTATGGATAAAAAATAATTCCGACCAAGCGAGTATGACTAGAGTCATCATTTAACATACGTTTGATTGCCTAATGATTTCAATGATGTTTTCTATTCATTCAATGATAATTCCAATTCATTCAATGATAACTCCAATTCATTCAATGATAACTCCAATTTATTCAATGATAACTCGAATCAAGCAATGATGATTCCAATTAATTCAATGATAATTCCAATACATTCAATGATAATTCCAACTCAATCAATGCTCTTTTCATTCATTCAGTGATGATTGCAATTCATTTATCAATTCCAAATACAGCCGTGCGTGGAATTGCTCTAATTGTTATTAGACTTGCCCAAAATAATATCGATTCTCAAGTAGCTATCGTTGAGAATCAAACGCATCTGTGGTGCGCCGACTCAAGGTGATTTTGAAATCCAATGCACGCGTAAAGTAAACAACGCTGAGAAAATAACCGGTCATGTTTATCGTGCAATTATATCCGGAGCGTTACATGTTCTCAGTTCGAAGCGGCTCTTAGAACTAAACATAGTGTAGATAACATCGCGCCTTATGCTTCGATGTAAGCAGAGAATGGCGATTTGTTTAATGGACAAATTGTCGTGATCTTAAAATAATATCCATTAAAGATTTTTCATGTATCAAACCCTAGGTTGTTAACTGTTAAACTAGTCAATAGATCAATCAATGGAGTTGTATAATTAAGTGAACTGAAGTTCGAATTTCGAAACATACATTTATATTAAAAACTTTTTGATATACATACTCTAAGCGTCCTCGTGGTCGAGTGGTTAGAGACCCTGACTGCAAAACCGCAGGTGGTGGGTTCGATTGCCACTCAGGACTAACATTGTATACTATGTACATATATGGTATCAGCTGCCCAGTTACCATAATACAGGCATTTAGTTGCCTAATTTGGAGTCAGATAGTCGTAAGTGAATTGTCCCTAGTATTATCATTCACCAGTCAACCGGACATGTAAGTTACAGTATGGAGTCAGTAGTAATAATCTTTTTCTTTTTTTTTTTAATATACATTAGAATAGAGTAGCAAACGAGCAGGCAGCAGTTACAAGTGGCTGTCACCGCCCATGGACATCTGTAACCGACTCCTAACAGGACTGTAGGGACTGTTAGTGTGAATTCAGTTAATTTTTGTTTTTTCTTTTTATTACTACAAATAGGCAGGCATTTGGCCACTATCTCGGCTGATGGTAAGCGATGATGTGGCCTAAGGTGTAGCTTGCTCGCCTAGTAGATGCCTATTCACTCTGTTCAAAATATTGTATGTAATAAACCATTTACAAAGATAAGTTTTTTAAATGGATAATACGACCAAAAAAGTTGCATAAAACACGACTAAAATTTTATATTACGGGGATATATACAGGGTGAGTGTTTATCGAGGTTATTCGACCGTTAAGCGAGCCCACGAAACCGGCGATTTAATTAAGAGTAGAGCTTTTCGCTCTTCCTATCTCTTTTCAATAACCAAATATGAAATTCCATATAACGTTTACAACTGGCTGTGTAATTTAATTTTTACCAAGTGTCCGAATTGTTGGTGCCCCGTCAAACTGTTTTAGTATCTATACTAATATTATAGTTCAAGAGATTTTTTGTTTGTTCGGTTGAACGCGCTAATCTCAGGAACTACTGATTCCAATTGAAATTTTATTTCTGTTGAATAGTCCATTTATTGAGGAAGGTTCCAGGCTATATAATATCACGCTATGACTAATAGGGAGTGGAGCAGCGACGAAAAAGCGTTAATCTTTGATCCAACTTAAAAGATAGGATAGTTTTTATAAAATAAATGATAAATGTCAATTGTCAATAAATCTTAACATAAAATCGATTTCCGAACGCACGATATTTGTCATATATGATTTGACATAATGTAACCACGGCAACGCGTGGTCAGGTCCACTAGTAGCTAATAATAAAATATTGTTGCGAACATACTTCATGAACAAAATATTCCAATTGACATCAGTTAAAAATGTTACTATTACTTTAATAAAACGTACTCTCTTTTAATTATACTATTAATGAAAAGTTACTTCTTATTAAAATATACAAATAAATATCCATAATAACGCATTCTGCCAGTACTACGGAAACATTACCCAATAACTACCGATGGTGCTAACCTTAGCATTATGGTAACAGACGTTTGCACCATAGTAAAATGGTAACTGGGTCGCTGATAGTAGCGTACCCCTCAGACGGGACGACTGGCACAACATATATAATTGCGTATATGAAAATGTTAGAACTGTGACGTCATCACTCACAATTAAACAGTTTACTATCCGATACAACTGTGCTGAAGTCGATCCACACACTCGTGCGACTGGCCAAACGGTCCGGCACACAGGTATACTTTAGAATACCGTAGATATGTCGATAGTATTGATCCGGTATCGGATGCGATTCCGGACGACGTTCAATCGCAAAAAGATATATAATATCGGAACGATAGGTTTCCTTTAATTTTGTAGTATTAGATATTTTTCGGTTACAAACTCTTATGGATCGATGCATTTCGTCTATTACTATTATTATAACTTAAGTATTTATAATGTTTATGTTAATAACATTCGCGGTTGTTGTATTACACACCCATGGGTGTTTTATTAATTTTGTTCCGTCTGTCGCTGGCCATATTTCTAATGTATTTTCACACTACACTGGTGCACTTCACCTAGTTTTTGTATTGTAGTAGACACCCAAAACTAGCGTTAAATCACCGAATTGTATTCATGTAGAAAAAAAGAATTGTTCGTGGCTGCCAAAGGGCGTCGGCAGTGAAACTTCTCGCTTACCGTGTACGGATTAATCATTAATATTTTTTCCTTGCAACACTAGCCATTTTTCTGTACGCGTGAAACAAATCCAATTAAAAAAAAAACTAAGCCCTAAGCAACCGGAATGGAAATATTTGCATTACCATTACGTTTAAATACGTCACAATTTCAGTCTTTAAAACGTTGATGGCAATCATATTTCCATTTTTATCGTTTAGGTGTAAAAGTTTATTTTGAAGTGAGGATTTTTTGTACATATAGAAAAATACCCTCGAAAATTGTTTATCCCGTTAGCGAAGAAGTTTCACTTTAAAAATGGCGGCACCCAGCACGCCTGATCGAACTTATTGCGGACTGTCATAATAAGCTTATAGTACATATACTTGCGTGAAATATTAATTCTGTTGTGAACTGTTAGGTTTAATTTAAGGAAATATTTACTGAATTTACAATATGTTGATGCGTGGTGTGTGATGTGCAGAGATTATTATAATGTGAAATAAAATGTTGTTCGCAATCCGTTCGGGTGCTAAGCGTGGTTCTATCGGACGTGTTTATCGATACCTACTCTGTATTAAAAAAAAATGTTATAAATAAATAATTTAGATAGGATAATATTATTAACTATTCGATGTGATTCATTAATTACTTTGTGCTTGCGAGATATGCGTGCAACAAAGGATTTATATTTAAAAGAAACTAATTAACCATAGACAAGTTACGAGTTGCATAATTACGCAGCCATCTTCACGTTGAAGTGAAAATAGGTGCGGAATTATAAACATGGCCTACAATATTTTATACTCATTAATATTTAAGATTTCACAATTAGCAGGAATAATTTTTGTATGCTGCACGATAGAATTTCATTTTGAAAACTTGCATTCGCGGCAATAAATACCAGCGTTTGATTTTTATTAATGTGTCAAAGTTGACGAGTAAGCTCATAGACAAAAGACAAGAATATATTTTCTTTGTTACACATATATTTGTCTTATACGTGCAATATGTTATCTGGTATGGTGAAAAGTGTATTTAATGCCTATAATTAAGATGAAAAAATAACATACCAAAAAACCCATATCATGTAAAATAGAGCACTCCGTAGAATAGATAATTTTTATTTCAACGATTAATTACTATACATCCAAAGATGCTTCTTTATAAGTAAAAACATTTATATGAGATTATTTATTTTATTTTAAATATAAACTATATAATGCAAATTATCATGTTTAGTGCCTAAAAGCTCGGGACACAGACAAGAAATTTGCATTGAAATGATGAAATGAAAACAAAATTAATCTATTATCTATAATCATTTCTGGTTTCTAAGACCTCTGTGGCTTGACGAACTATCATTCAGCTTATATTATGCATTTATCAACCGACTTTAGAATACTAACAAAATCTTTTTAAGTGTGCGCTGGGGCGCATGTAAAAATCAGTATGTTACCGTGAGATAAAAATACCGATTTGCTTTTTGTATGCTATCTTTATCATGTTACGCTGTTTTGTTTTTCGTTTGTATGACACATTTAATTGTAGTAAACATTTAGATGTATTGGATGTATCAACGCAATGATGATTTCCTACTTAATTTACACAACTAATGCTAAAAGTACTAAATACCAGTAGTCTAAATCAATGGGAGGTTTTAAACGTTTCCGTGACGCCAACTAACCTGACTCTACATTTAAAAAATCGTTTAAAGCCCCGTGTAATTTGGCTCGAACTAAGCGAAATTATAAAATATGCGATATACATATCTTTGAAAATTTTTCCGGGCTTATATGTCATGTCATATTTTCAAAACTTGTCTTCTACGCTTAGTTATAAGCGGGCATATGAAATAATGTATATATATATCAATGTGAAACGAACAACTCGATGCTTCCGTAATTAAAAAAATAATAATCTTATGATATTTTTGTGCCTTTCCGATACGTTGAATGTTAAATATTTAGGTAACATTTAATAATTAGATTTTAGATACGAATTGTCGTAGTACTATATCAATCTTATGTAGAATAATAATTAAAAACATGAACCCCCACTTTATATTCGAAAATGAATGATTAAGATCCGTAAATCTATCACTTCTGGTTTCGTTTCGTCTTGTGTTTTACCTATGATTTTGCGACTGAATCAATTGGCGGGTAAAGCACTGTCGCCTGTCAGTGTCAAAGTTAGTTTTTTTTTTTCATTTCGTTGGTAAAGTAGGGACCATAAAGCCAAACATTAAAATTGTATAAAATTTAAAATAGGAACTGAATTTATTTTTAATTCATGTCTTATGTTTACAAGTGTAGCCAGTAAAACACCTAACCCTTGTATCCGAGCTAGATAGTGATGGCTTTTAGATACATTCGGTTTAAAATACACATGTATAGACCTGTCGGATCTCTGACCCTATAATTGAATTTTTGATTTATTAATCTGTTAAGTATATTTTTTTACACCGCGGTTTTAATTTTTTGTCTTTGGGTATCTTTTAAAAAAACTGTATGAGTTGTGAGTTAATTGTTACTTGTGTTGGTTTAAGGCTCAAGGTTTGTTATGTAATCTATGGCGGTTCTGTAGATAACAGTTAATAATAATAACTCAACGTTGATTGAGAACTTTTTTATTAGTGCATTAATTATTGAATTTGGGCAAAACTTAATGTCATCCGTCCTTATCATCCAAACGTATCGTGAATCGTTGGGACTTAAACTTAAATTGGATTTTTCTAATAAAATAGTATGCCGTTAAATGAAAGAGGCTATTTTGTGGATACGCCTTCGCCGTCATTAAATATGTGTTAATAAATTTTGTAATTATACTTAAGGTTACACACTTGCGCGCTAATTATACGATCTGTCAACGATGAGTTGACAGAAAGTAGTATAATTATTATATTAAACGAACAATATTAATAACATTATCGGCTGCAAGCCGTCATTGTCTCAGCTTCGAAAAATTTTGTAGCAGTTGAAGTGGTTGAGTACCAAATTGCATTGTTGCTTTAAAAAATAAAGAGAAATAGTACCTACAGGAGCTAAAAAAATCGTGTGTCAGTTCGAATTTGGCGCCAAGCGTATAGCCACATAAAAATTTCTAAAATAGACATTCCCTGGTCAACATTAATAAAATAATTGATGCCATCTGACTTTTTTTATAATTTGTTAATCGCATTATTGCCGTGCGGTTCTTAAAGAAAGAATTCTTTGACATTATTTTATTGTTATATTTGTAATTTGGGACTAATTTGTTTTCATTTTGAATGTTTTATATATGTATGTTTGTACAGTTGTGTCTAGTATCGTAGAGAGCAAGAACCGAAATGTATGAATGGGCTTTGTTTTGCACAATATGTATTATGATTTATATGCGATCAAAATGATGAATGGTAATAAAACATTACATGAGAATTTTCGTTTTGTTTTTATTGAATTCATATTACTTAACTTTTCTCTCTATAAAGTTATTTCTGTATTTTTAAATTTGTGAGAACAGTATTTTACAGAATTAACAGTGATATGTAAACAATGCAAGCAAGTTATTAGTAAAATAGTGATAAAATGATCGCTTCGGCTTCAGAAACATAACAGGATAAATTCTAATTTAATTAATGCACTATTTCTGTTACATTCTACAGCACAGTATGGAGATTATCCGCCCATAGACATTATTTTATAATCTGTCAAGGACAAATACGTTTAGAAACATTTAATAATAAATAATCGTACACACAAATTTTGTTAAACAAATAATGTGTAGCGTTTTGTAATTTGTTAAGCAAATAATAAGTATGTAGTATACACATATATTTTCCATTATAATCGATCGGTTTATAGCTCACGCAAAACCCTCGTCATAGATAATAGATAATAAGCAGTGTGTATTTATGAACTGTCGCCAATCCGTCACTCGCCCACCAGTCAAACCGGGGAAGTGTACTAAAATTGGGTTTATTAGATTTATATTGCAGTGTAACACAACATCGAGGGCGGCATTAATTACCCAGTTGTTAGTCGAGCTTCTAAGATGCTGCGAACGGTTTTTGATATGTTTTGGAGTGAAAATGTGTGGTTGCCGCCTAACACAACGTGGGAGGACATCGCGCCAGCGCCCGAAAAGGCAGTCATTTATACGGACTACCGGCACGTTTTTATACCGATACCGTTAGCCTTCGTATTCATGGCGCTACGGTATCTATTAGAAAAGTGAGTACATAACCTTAATTCTATTCTCGCTCGCAAAAACGATTTCCGTCCGGTCAAGGCTCAGGGCGTGCAAGCTATCCGCCGATTTGAGCTCGCGAGTCAATTCAAAATCATCAGGTGTCTTAACTTTTATATGCACAAAGAGAAGACGGCTATTTTGATAATTTCGATTGTGAAATAATTTAAATAACAGATTTAGAATAATAATATAACATTCAAATATTTCAATGAGTTAACAGGAAGTTTTCAAAGCATCATATTTGCGGCTGTAATACATTTTGAAAGTAGCAGTAAGAAATAATTCACCGGTTAACAAAATGAGTTCTGCAAACATTTCCGTCATAAAAATACAATGAGCTATAAACAAGCTGTAAATGTGTTTGTAATATTCACTAAATGTTCGTGTAAAATTACGCCAGGCTCCTAACGGGGTAGATAGAAAGCACCAAGCATAAATCACCAATTAAGCAACTGTTGCATTAAATTATACAGATTATTATTTATTTTTAAATTCTAAAACATATTGCTTTAGATATCGACTGCTCACCCTTCAGGTATGAGTTTCACACTTGGCACACTCAGATTGAGTGCCTGTTAAGCCTTAGGTTGTGGGTTCGATTCCCATCCAGGTCAAACGTTTTGGTGATGATCACATTAGTTCGTTCTGTGTCTAGGTGTAATAAAAATATCTATATGTGTTATATGTGTACACTAGCTTTTACCCGTGGCTTCGTTTGGAATTTGGTTTGCAACATTTAGTTTTGTGATGGATTATTTCAATAGTAAAAAAATAATATTTTTTTCAGACTTAATTGACATGTATCGTTATATTACGAGCAAAATTACTCAAAATCATTACAAATTGTAGCCTATATGTTATTCTGATGTATAATCTATATTACTGTAAAAGTTTCATGCAAATCCGTCCAGTAGCTTTTTTGTGAAGGAGTAACAAACATATTCACAAACTTTCACATTTATACTAGTAGGATATAAAGTTTATCAACTGCCCAATCACCATGACACAGGCGTTTTATTACCTAATTTTGTATCGGATCGCTGTGTGTTGGTTTGTCAACATTGTTATTAATATTATTATATATCACACTAAACTGATCGGAGGAAGAAATCAATGGGGCTTATCTAAGATTATCATAAAATCATGTTGACCATGTGAGCATGATCTACGAAAATTGTATCCTAAATATATTTTACATTTTAAGCCTAGCCATCGAACTATGTATTATAACTGCAGTGTGGTGGTATATAAGTGATTATAGGGAGCACAATGAAACATTCGTCCATTACTTGGTGTTAAGGATATTATTAATATAACTGATTTTAAAAATATATTCATTTAAGTAAAATTACTATGGTTGTTCACATATCTTTTTATTGACACATTTACAAATTGATATAAAACAGAAATATATTAATTTTTAATAATTTTAAAATTAGAACTGATCACTTGGTTTAATTCCGAGTGACTAGAAAGTGCAGTGTGCAGATAAATAATGTTACACAATTACCCACATTTAGTAAATGCCATATATCATACTATGTAAAAGGAATTATATTCTTCTAAGATAACCATACCTCTGCCATTTCAACTAACATTAATGTCCTTTTGCATGCTTATAAAAAGATATAAAAAGATTTTACGATCAGTTAAACTAAATGCCCGTCATAATATTGGTCATATAAGACTGGGATATTCAAACACAAGTGCTTTTACTTACTACATGACGAAACATGTTTTAACATTTGCAAATGGAATGCAAGACCTTTTATTTTACGCATGAAACTAAATAACAAATAGTTACTGATCTTCTAAGTTTTTATAATAGTTTTTCTGTATTCTTACATGAACCTGAAATTAAAGTAATCATCATTTATCACATGGACTATCACTCAACTGATAATTAAGCTGTCATTGATATCGTGACTAACATATGATAATAATCATATCACCCGTTAGTCATCATTTTACATAATGCCAATTGATATCACTATGATGTTATCACATTTTAAAATGTCTAACTGCATTTCTAACGATTTGTTTGCACAAATTGATATGCATACCCTATAGATTTGCAATGAGTAGATTAATGTTTGGGGGTGTTTATTGTTTTGAAACATTTCAAAAATCTACAAAAATTAACTAGGTTCACCCTCAATTCTAAACACCTTTCCGAGTCAATCTATATCTCTACTCTATACCTACTAATATTATAAAGCTGAAGAGTTTGTTTGGTTGAACGCGCTAATCTCAGGAACTACTGGTTCGAATTGAAAAAT
>DWGJ01005480.1:0-10362 GCA_018246895.1 Aspitha aspitha aspitha
GAGATATTTTTCCTACAACGATTTTGATATTCAAATGCCTTATGTATCATATATATCAGACTATTTTCTCTTCTGATTGTGGGTCATCCGAAATATATTAAATTTGATACATAAAATATGGTTTCCGCGCATAATAGCTTCTTGGAAATGTAGTAAATGTATTGTTTTGCATTTTAAAAAAGCAGGAGTAGTTTGTAAACATATACGACAGAAAAAGATTAAACGCGATGTTGCTTAATCTACGCGCCAGTACTTATAGCCCTAAAATGACGCTCTCAAATGCACACTTCAAATATGAAGACACTGTGCATTTTATCACCCCCGTTTTATGAAAGTACTTCATAACGAAGAAGCTCGTAAAACGAAAGCCCCACTGCAGCGCCGTTAAATTTTTTTTGTAAAAAAATCATATTTCAGGGACTTTTTTGACATTCGCAACGTTACTAGAGCAACGCCAAAGCAGGTTTAAACGAATATGTTACCGACGCCTCTTTAATTCTATAAATCAAGTTCAAATGAATCAAATCAAGGTCAAATCAATACAGTATTGGTTGTAGTATTTGTAAATGTGGTGTGATATTGTTAGTAAATAAATATTCTATCTTCCTTTCTTTCTTTTCAACACTACCAGCAAATATTATTGTTATATGAATTTTCATCTAAAAAATATTTGTTCCAATATATTTATGTAATTTAATGTGTCTGGAATTCAATCTGTCCGTAAATTATAAAAGTCATAACACATAGAAAAATATTACATTTTAAACAGATAAATATTAAAATAATTATACAAATTATCTTCGAACAATAACCTTGACCTTTGTTGCCATCATGACTGAGGTACACCGTAACAGCGTCTCGTGGTATAATGACTTCGTTCGAGATAATATCCCCAATCATCGGATCTGCAGGTAGGCGGAATACTGCGATCACATAGGTACATATGATCGTATAGTAAAGCTTACAATGAAATATGGGTAACGATTATTGGAAAACAATGACTTTTGAGGTGTACTGTACATCTTCATTTTAATTATATTACCTCCGTAAAATCTTTAACTAAGTCTTTTTTTTGTGGAAATAAACATTGTTTCCGTCTTTGTCTATTTGAAAATGTTACGCATTTTTGATATTTAAGGAAAAGAAAGTTTAAAAAGTCTAGATTACTAATCGTAAACTCATCTGTTGCTTCAAAGGGAATTTAGATTTTTAGTAACCCACATGATTAATACATAACATTTAACGCGATGCGGTACTTGCAAATGTTACCATGGCAACACGCACGATGCGGTACTCGCAAGTGTTACCATGGCAACACGCACGAAATGCAGATATATAAATGGCTGATCTATAGAACCTTGACCTCTAGCCCAACCGAGCTGGCGGCTGCGGCACGTACCGGCGCGCGCGCACTCGGCGGATAATGTCTTCATTTGAGATGATTTCACCGCCCGGTTTGAGCCCACGAGCACTTTTCACATTCCTTTGTAATGTCTCGATTATATGTACCGTCAGCAAGTCTTAACGAATATATCTTTAGCATTTTTACAAGCATTTGTTTAACTTAACGCTTGTTGTCCGGTTACCGTAACACAGGCATTAAATTGCCTAATTTACGATCAGACAACCGTGTGTGGAATTCGTCGTCAGTTATTATTATTATTTGAGCTGTTTAGATGCTTGTGCAGATTCCTTGATTATCATTTACTGCAGTTGGTTTTCTGTTTGCAACCGTTAAATTTTCAAACAGATATACTCTTCACATAGGACTAAAGAATTGGCAATTCTTATCGCAGCACTACATCCGATAGATGGGCAACGTTCTATTTACCTACTGGAGAAATCCTTTCTTATCGTCTGTTTCGATCGACCTACCCTTGATGGGATGAAACCCTAAAATGAAATAACAGAAGACTTTCGCCTTTCGCGTCCATAAATCCGATTACAAGTTTTTACTAGAAGTTAGGAATGAATGCTTAGGAATGTGACATTTAAAGATTATTAAAACCTTAGAATTTTCCCTTCCATTTCTTAATTCTTGGGATTCGGCCTAACACACGCAGACGCAGATGGCGTCATCATTCAACCTACTCCCTACATTCATCAGATTGTAAGTTCATTATCTTACAAAGTTCTTAATTTGGAACAACATTATCATTTGTTGCCATTAATTACAACAAAGATATTAGCATTGTATATTTATCTACGCTCTCGTTCCATTACTTGACTTTAGTGTCTCAGTCTGCAAAAAGTACTGAATAGCGTATGTACATAAAAACGGAGTAGCACTACCGTAAACCATTTTATATAGCGGTTCTTGCAACTCACGTGCGATCTTGAATCTGAAAGGTAAGCTTTTCCACCGTGCGATAAAGCAGCTTTGAGTTTTGTCTTAATATGTCTCAAGGATCAAATGGGTCCCCGAGTATGTTCGGAATAGAAGCATTCAGAATAAACTTCTTAAGAACATTTGATATTGATTCAAATAAAATTATATTTACGTTAATAGCTTCATGTTTTGTTAATGTCATGAATTGATTTATTTCTACTTCTAGCAAATAATAATAATTTGCTAGCTGTTATTTGTAACTGATCCCAAATGGTAAAATTAATTTATTTCGTTCAAACCTCACTTATTTGATTTGAACGTATCCCTTAGTAATTCGATATTTTCCGTGAAACAGTCAGTCACTGGTATATCACTCTCCAGCCCTTCAACATTAACACTTCATTCAATACGATTGCGTGCGACTATGAAATCATCTGATAGCAAGTTTGGTGCAATCTGGGAGGTGGTAAGCTCGCTTATTTACTGTCAGCTTGAAGAATTCTATTAAATAAATCGAGAAGAAAACACGTTGGGATTTACCATTAACGAGTATTAGATAGGTCTTGTATTACCTTAGGTTTCTCAACTTATTGTATTCATCTGAAATCTTTCTTGTTCTTTATAACATTTTACGATCTTATTAAAACAACAATACGCCCACATAAATTCTTCACTTTATAATTATGAGGCATTTATATTCTAAACCACAGTATGGCGTACTCGTTAAAAGCCTCCATAAACAGTACAGCATCATCACAAAGTCATTAGGCGTTTATTTGCTAAGTTTACTCTCTTTCGGAATTTCATTAATGGCGGCTCGGAGCCACTCAAACGTTCCGACTCTGTCTTGTTTCCGAAATACTTGGGCGAGTTGTAAATTTTAAACATTCGGAGTTTTGATGGATACAGTACAGACATGAGGGACTTTTTAACGCTATGCTGTTAGATTTTAAATTTATTATTATTGTTATAGAGAGCAGCAAATGAGAAATATCTGAGACAAACAGTTGTATATTAGCTCAAATATTTGTAGGCATGTATTTAGAAATATATAAATGAATTTCATCAGTTGTCTGGGTACCATAGCAAAGAGTTTGTCTAACTTGGTATCACATAGCCGTTGGTAAGTTTATCCTAAGATATCACAATTATTCACGAGCGTACAAACTATTCCGTAAAAGATTTCAAAAAGTTAGAATTATAGTAGAGGATAACATAATGTACATATAACAGGATCACATTAAAAATTCCATTCAATTCTTCCAAACAGCAAGTGACGTAAGTCGATTACAGTAAAACGCTATATTTTCCTACATTCAGAAAGATTGTCAGCTGAAAAAGAGCGCTATTACAAGGCAAGTCTCAGACAATATAGAGATTTAATACTAGACTAAGCCGAATGAATTACATGACACATACTGGCACTATAAAACTTTAAAACCGTCTTACGACAAACGATCTTCCACTGACTCGTCTTACTGTTTACGGCTAAGCGTTAAGCGATAAATGAAATTATCTGTGAAAATTTCTGAATCTCCGATCTGTTTATTGATAACAAAAACTGACACGATTCCAGACACGGCTGCCGGATTTCTAATTAGGGAATTAAATGTCTGTGTTATGGTAACCGCACTAATACTCATATGGCACAAATTTTTATTGTACCAAAAGAAACATGTGCTCATTGCATAAATCTCGCAATCAGGGTATCTAACCACCAGATCAAGAAATCAGGTCCATTAACTAATAACAATACCTAATCTAACCAACATTACTATATCCAACAGTAGCAAACTACAGCTGCTGGCGACTGCTAGCTGCTTTGTACTTCGTACTATAAAATTGGTAAGTATAATACCCCCCCGCCTATATTTATTGAAATGACCACAACTCGTTTCGGTGAATAAACTTTGGATCACAATCCACTATGGTGTTCCTACTGTACTACCATTTACTCTGCCTTACCCGAAGCAGTTTATCAGCCATGATGCATTACATTGGTTTTGTTTCACTGCAAAATGTTATCTAACACATATCTCCGTACGACCAGTACATTAGAGCATTTGAAGTCATTCTATTCTTACGACGGAGTATTACGTATGTGACTCCAAACGGGGTTCAACATGGCGTGTAACTTACTTTATTCAGCAGTTAAGTTCAACTTAATTGGAGTTGTTTATTTTATTGACTCAAAGGTTTATAGAAGCGTGAATAAATCAACAATTAAAGGATCTTATCTGTGTGGTAGAATATGGCCTTAAATTTACCCATAGGAGAGAACGAATTTGCTGAGAGAGATTAGCCATTTATATCAGATCAGAATAGTCCTATTTAAGGCTTATGTAATGTGAAGAAAGGTAAAATTCCAATTTTTAAAATGTCAAAATGTTTTGCTTTTGTCATTTTTCTTTTATCTTAAACACGTCTAGTGTGTACGATCACATAAAATCAAGACGCTTCACTCATTTTCTGGTGCGTGAATAATTGAAAGTGACTGCTGATTCCTCGCCAACCCGACCAGAAGTAGACTACTCGGTCTCACCAAAACAATTCGTTGTTAATTCCGAATTAAGACAGACAGATGGACAGACGATGAAAGTTATTGTCGTAACAGTATCATTTTATTGTCTTCTCATAAACTTGGATTGTTTTCATAGAAGAATGAAAAGCGGAAACCTGGGGATCCCCAAAATTATTTTAAGTGCTCGTCTATAATTCAGTTATTTTTTTACGATTGTTCTCTTCGATCAATTTTGATTTTTATCTGAGAATAATTTTATACAGAGTTTTAAATATTAGCTTCCCAAACAACCTATCAAATGGAAAAAGTTTACATAGTTTAACGAACTCTGAATTGGTGGAACCAACCCTACCCATTTCAAAAGTTTCAAGGATTATTACCTTTCACAGGACTATTCTATAACGTACAAGATAAACTGGGTCCCTGCACACGAGAGCGCTAGTGAAAATTTGCTCCTAGCGATCAAAGGCCTTTCATAGGTCGATCAAATTTTCCACATCTTAACAAGACTACTAAAGCATCACACTAATGTACAGCATTAAACAATACGAATTCACGTATTGTCGCGTTCCCTTTCACACAATAATGCGCTACCATATAAGAAATTACCCATACACAATACAACTTATTTATTGAATTCCGTTCTCCATTCAGGTGTAAAGCCAATGCTAACAACGCGCAATAATTTTAAATTGTACCACTGATACTGCTTTCTATGGCGATCGCTTGAATTTATTAACTACGAACAATGAGCGGGGCAGCGTTTGTTTTTAAAACAAGAATGGGATAATTCACATTGTCCTGAATGGTAACTGTATTCATTTTGTCTATTTCATTCCAAAATTACGGCGACTTGGATCATTTTGTGAGGAATGAGGACCTGTGCACCAGTTCGAAGAGCAAGTAAAATTATGTACAAATTAAAGTTTGGAATCAATTAACTGAACTTAATGTCATAATGTCATTCTTATAATGCTTATAAAGGTAAGGTAAAGAGAACCATTTCACAGAACCTCCAAAATTTGTCTAAGGTGTATTATATTGATATTTAAACAGCATTAAGGTCTATAAACTTAATGCGTGTCTTTCTGAGTGCAGCCTAACTTTTGACAGTGGTATCTACTATAAAAATAAAACTAAAGTTGCATTTAAAATTAAACCTAATAATAATCATGAAGACTATATTTTTACCGTCTATTCTGCGAACCAATTATTCCTGTTGAGTAATATTATGATTGGACCTTATGAGTTTAATATTGTCAATTTTGCAAATTACTCTGAAGTCTTATACAAGCAGGTCCATGAAATATTATGCTAACAACAGAGACATCCATTAACATCAGCAATATACTGGCTTCAGATTTGTCAACACGTCCGGCTAGGAAATAAACAGAACGGATTGGCCACTCCAACCTGACCTGTCCAAGACTCTCGTTAAACCTTTAATCAATGTGAATGGACGGAGAAAAAGGTCTTCGTTAGCTGGCTGTAACTGCATTTCATATTCAACCGGTCAATATGCAGAGCCCTGAATAATTTAGATACCACTAAATAGAGGGTTTCGCAGTTAATATTCAAAGGGTAGGACAATATTTTGTTACGCGATACAAGAGGGGAAGTAAGGGGACAAAGGGAATGCCAGATTCAAATCGCTCGAAGGAAATAACTTCCGTTGCACGGCCCTTGCGGTGTTGTGTTCAACGATTGGGCGTTTATGCGTGAAAAGATATGTGAGATTTATTTTTAGGGCACAAAATAATGTGAAATAAAAATGTGAACAATGTGTGTTAGAAGCTCCGCTGTATTTTTTTCCATAAGTTTCAATTCCAATACCTTCATGGACCCGACGGTATTTATTAGAAATTAAGATCAAATATTCTATATATCGTTTTTTATTTTATAAATGTAAAATGACATGTTCGTAAAATGTTATCTAGGATCAATTGCACGAATAGAATCTATAGGCAAGTTAAAAGCGTTAAAATTCAATCTGTTTTTGCGAACGCTTAGCACAGACCATAACAAAATAATGTACTAAAAGCAATTGCTTTGGTATAATATGATTATGGTGTTTCAGCAATCAAACCATGACAAACAACATTACAATGGTAGATGTTTTTGCAGCACATTCACCAGGTTACCGAAATTCAAGAATATGAATTAATTGGGGTTAACGGTAAGTTGTTACTTAGCATCAAAGTGGCCAGCTCAAGTTCCTTTTACCCTTCGAAACCTTCAAGAATATTTACTCTAAGTATACTACACCAAATAGATAACAGTACCTATTACATTTCAAAGGAAACAAAATCTCATCTACGCTACAATGTTTATTATTTCTAATGAAAACAAATGAAAGGGGGAAAACCCTTTTCCCGATGGCTTAAGAACAATTCGCCGGTACATACATACCCTATACAGCTTTAACGTAAGTCGCTATCAATCTTTCAAAGTTTGATTCTGCCGTGTTCATAGTTCATAAAGATTATGGGTTTTATTAAATTAATCATTCATAATGCTCTATTTTTATCTAATTAATGAGTTATTAACTTCAAGACTAACTCTACGGCCTGCTAACTTATTTATTAATGGTTCAACAATCTGTTTGTTTCAAAAAATTGTTCAAAAAAAATTTTTTTGCAGAAACGTTCGAAAGCAACTTCATAATTATGAAAATAAGCGGTGCAAAAACTGCTCCTTCTGGCATCCCCGTCTCATATCATGTTCAAAGTCTTCAATCCATTCGAAATTACTAGTTCTACCCTTAACACTTTTCCTCCCTTTTAAACTAAGGGAAGTAATAATACACTACAAAATGTTAACAATGGTATTAACGTTATCGGCTTTGTGCAAGCGAGAGCCCATGACAAAAATCTCACCCCTAGGATAAAGTAATGGGGTGTCATGAGGGGTATAATTCACAAAATTTTCCCCTTCATTGTAAGATGATTTTGCCTGAATAGAGGGCTCGATCGCCGTGACTTGCTGAAGGGTGGACGTGAAATGAAGAAGTAAGGATATGGCGATTATCTTTTCCATTTTTTATCAAGTATCGCTTACTGCTTCTTTACAGCGGTAGCGGTATAGATGCCATTTTTGAACCAACTAACCGATCCTACTGTACTTAGAATGGGCATTATCTTCATCGCCGACTTTCTGGGCTTCCTTTAATTCTGAGCAGAAATCTTTGGCAAAAATATCCAAATGGGAACATAAAACTCAAATTGATTCTTGTCACGAGTCAACATAAAAAAATAGAGTTGATACATTACCGTTGAAATGCCATATCCATGTAATAACCACTTCGGGTTTCTCTGTAGGGGAGTATACGTTTAATAATACTGAAGGCCAAACTGATTTATTGTCGTCAAAGAAAATAACATTTGCACCTAGGGAGATACAATTTATTTTACATTTGGTTAAATTACGTAGGTATTTGTCAAATTCCCCTCCTAAGCAGTGCACATTATAAACACTGTATATTGTCTTTAGACAACCGATAACTTTAGGAATATTACGCATACATATTTATTCACGCTGTTTATTCGACGGAAGCGTTTGATCGACAGAAGCACCTTATCTGTAGTTTTCAAAAAATATTTATGTACCTATGTACCTATGTACATATTATATTGAATTATTTAAAATCATCAAATAAATTTCATGTGTCACGTAAAAGAGTTGTATATAGGTATGTATGTATATTTAAAAAAAAACAATAAAATGCAAGGTTTCTTTAAACTATGCAAAGTGTAAAAAACAAGAATAAATTAAAAACAAACGAGTGAAATTTAAATTAATTCCTGTAAAATAAACGATTTGGGCCCATCAAAACTAACTGTTCAGTACATAAAGGCTTCATAATAAAAAAACACGATTGAACGAATGTAAATAATTATCCACAGGGACGAATAAACGGACCGAACGGATGAGTGAATGTGGAAACATTTATGGACGTTGCCGCAAGTCAATTACAGCGGAATGGAAAACAATTACTGCTCTGTCCGTTTCACGGCGCACACGGTCAAATAAAGAAATGCAGGTGACATTTCGATATTGTCCCGTCATTCTTTGGGGGTTATTTTTTTTAAACGATCATCTACCGAGTAAAGGGTTTGCTGTACTAAGCATGTACGAGTATGTCAAAAAAACGAGTGGTAAGAATACCTTTTTAATGTGTTCGGTCCATTTTAGAAAAACCCAACATAGCCAAAAAGTGACCTTCCCTAGTATATGACTTTATTCGTATTGTCGTCAGTTATAAGGACAGATCTGGCCCGTTCAACCTGTCACTGTCATTTAGGTAAAAAGGCGGCCGTTGTTAACGTAACAGTGAAGGGTAAGGCGGGAATAACGTGATGTAATCGAGTTGGGCTTACGTAGTGTCGTCAATGGTCCCTGATTGAGCTCGGTAACGACGTTACCGACAGACGCTGATGAACTTTGCCGTGCCGTGTGCCACAAGGGGGCGGTAGTAGCGAGTTTTTTGAAAGACAGGGACGGGACAATTGACAAATATTACAGACAAATATTACAGATTATAAAGTCACGTCACGCCAGGTCGCCAAAGCGGTAGGCTGAAAGTATCGATTGCCAAAGCTAATGGTATAATAATAATATTGTGCGCAATTATTTACAAAAATTCGTATCAATTATTTGAGAAAATTATGTATTAAAACTTCTAGATAAAAATTGAACTTGCAAGGTAAAATTAGCTTACATACATACCAACCGTAGCTACGAAATAAAGAACAATTAAGGGAAATAAATGTTTTCTTTCTTAATTTAAAACAGTCACTTGACCGTTGTACAAATTTACTATTCTCCACCACTGTTGAACTATTAACCATCCTACATTTTAAATGTGTAATACTTTCGATACCTGCTAATTCGTCTCAACATGATCGTTTCCAGTAAGGAGACTTACCAAAGAAGAGAGAGAGAGTAAGGAGAACACCGAAAATAACACTTCGATGTAAACATGACGCTTGTGGCACGCGATAATTCGCCCAGTTCCAACGACACCGTCTGCGAAGTACGGACAGAGGTGGATTTATTAGTGAACAAAATGACAGACGAGAGTTTGGTTTTGTTTAACATGTGTGTCACAAATATTCTGTGTGAGATCAATTTGTGAGTCCTATCTGCACTTTTCACATTATTACAATCCAGCTGGCCTTAACTGCTACTCCAAACTGCTACTTTGATTCTCGCCTAATACTCGTGAAAACATTTGTTTTGATAAACATCTATTTATTGTGTCTGGGGGCAGCAAAACATATATTTAAGTATTATACGTATGTATGTAGTTATAAGTTGTCTGGTCACCGTAAAAGAATAGGAAGTTCCGCTTTATATGCTATTTATTTTGACTGGCTTCGTGGTCAAGTGGTTAAAAACCCAGAATGCAAACCCGGAGGTCGTGGGTTTGATTCCCACCCAGGACAAACATTTGTGTGATGAGCACTTTTGTTTGTTCTGTGTCTGGTCGTAATAAAAATATCTATATAAGTAC
>DWGJ01005481.1:0-10362 GCA_018246895.1 Aspitha aspitha aspitha
CATCATACTTCGACTTTGTGCGCCCCTCAGCTATAGTAGACCGGGAGAGAAAAGCCGCCGAAAACAAAACTCCCAGCACTCTTTTAAATAACAAGTTTGGAAAAAAGTTTAATGCTTATTATGCCTCAATGTAAATTTTCTAAGGTTTAAATAGGGCTATAACTTACAGGATCGTGTTTCTTCATATGCTTACTGTACGTTGACAATTCCCTAAAACCTCTATAGCATAGTTGACATTTGAATTTCGATTCCTGATAGTTCCGGGAATTCTTCCTCTGCTGAATCAACTCGTACTGTTCTTCTTGAGGCACGGCGGTCTGCTTGGGGAAATCCTTGGGCACCTTCGTTGGTTTGCGGACGGGGCGTAAGGAGAGTACCCCTTTGTTTCTCTTGCCGCCGCGGTGGCTCAGCCAACTGGGTTTCGGATTCGCCTCGTACCAGTTGGAATTTTTCTTTTTGCCCTTTTGTAGATGCGTCCAGATATAATGCTGTTTCGCTGATGTTCTAAAAAATTTATTTGATTATCAAATTCATATTTAAACAACACAGCGCTAGCAGCTTAATGTCTATTAAATGCAACATAATTATGAAGACCAAGACTATCTTTTAAAAATTACCGAAACAATAAACATATTAATTTTCATGCATTTAGAAGTCGCCTTCATATAGCACAAGTTCTGATTATTTTTAAATATTATGGCCCACCGCCCCGACAACTCAATTCTCTATTACATTAGATTTTTAATGTAAATATAGCAGTACAAAAATAATTACTTATCATAAGAAACTTCAGGGCACTTCTTGCAAACATATTTGTACATATGTTTGTCTGACACATGTGTTTTCAGAAGAAATTCAGTCTTGTAGTAGTAAGAGCACAGTGCGCAGTAGAAAGTTCCACTTGTATGCTGAAAAGAATATGCAAGCATTGATATAATAATGTTAAAATATAGCTTTTTATTAAACTTTTTTTTAGAAACTTTTTAAAGCTAACTTTCTGCTAATCTCTTATACTGACAGTCAAATAATGTTAACACTATACCATGATATTGAAAAATCTGACAAATACTTTTTATGCAACAAATAAAAGATATTTTACCGTATCGTGCATACGCATGTGAACTTTCAAACGATTTTCATTGTGGTAAGACTTCTTGCAAATTGGACATTTATGTTTCCCGTGGCCAAACAATTTGTACACGTCCACTACCGCCTTAACCTCCTGCACAGACAGCGGAGTCATTGTTGCGTACTCCTCCTCAAATTGAGAGCCATCCACATCATCTTCCTCCGGTTGTACTTTCGATTCATTCTCCTTACTAACCGTGTTACCTAAGTTATCGTACTCCTTATCATTAGTCAAACCAAAAATACTGTCAAATAGCATCTCTATATTGTGATCACTCGCTTCGATAGTCGTGTGAACGTTAGTCGCCAGTGCCTCACACGGTTCTGCTTCGATTGTATCGAATTCTTCATTATCGACAACATGAGAAGACGCTTCCAACAAAACATGTTGGTCCGCTTCAGTTTCTTCTTTCACTAATCCGTTACTATCTTTGGGTATTTGGGGCTGTTGAGGCACTTCGAACAATACGTCCGGTTCTATTGTACTACAGTGATGGACAGGTATCTTGTCGCCTGTGTCCAGTAATGACCTGCTGTGCTTGACCCATTTGAATTTAGCAATCTCATAATGAACATTTTCTAACTTCATGTATGATAAACAGGGGCCTATGTTTATATGCGTTCGGTCGATTGCTTCAAGTGTAGATAAATCAATCTGAAAAAAAATATTGAACATGATTAAATGGAAATTGCTCTACAATTATGATGGAATAGCTGTACAAATGAGTGTCTCACCTCTTTATTTTTATTTAACAATTCAAGAAGGATGTAGTGGGCTTGATGGCATTTGTCTCTGAATTTTTTATAATGCCTAACATAAGCTGCACACTCCACACATAGGTAATCTGGTAAGCCTTTTCCTTTTGTTGTCTGAAATTGTAACATTGTAGGTGTCTAGATTCCGGTCTATAATAAAATGGTATTAGACAGAGTCATGATTGCTTTGCTACTCTATAGGAGCTACTGGATTGTTCAGAATCAAACACAAAATCTTTTAATAACAAATATTTCAGGGTAGAAATATCTATGTGTAGTTGTTATACTGCCAGAGGTGAAATGTATCTTATGTATCACCTATTGGCCTCGGGCTCGTGGTCGAGTGGTTAGAGACCCTGGCTGTAAAACCGGAGGTCGCGGGTTTGATTCCCACTCAGGACAAACATTTGTGTGATGAGCACATATGCTTGTTCTGTGTCTGAGCGTAGAATATGATAAAAATATCTATATAAGTACTATATTGTATGTATATATTTATGTATGTTTATCAGCTGTCCGGTCAGGCGTTAACTTGCCTAATTTGGATCTGACATCAGTGTGTGAAATTATACTTAATTATTTATTATTTGTAAAAGTATTGTTTATTTGGCTTCTCATAATTATAGTTCTAAACTAAGAAAACTGATGTAGTAGAACAACTCGTTTCAACAAGTTGATATTGATCATTGATTATTAACATATTACTAAAATATGTTGGTTTGTAAGTTAACTATGCTCTTCGATATTACAGTATCTGATATCTCATCCGTCTTAGGACCTACGGGTCAAGAATTATTGAATTCAGAATTGAGCGGAGCCTACCATATCGTTTTGAAGTAGTAAAAATGTGAAAATTCATGTGAAAATTGCGGTCCGGTAAAACTTATGAATTATTAAAAGAACATGAAAACGTTTAAGTGGTTGGAGTCAGTCAAGAATCAATTGCTGTACATATACCTTAAGGCCGGACACCAGATTGTAATCATGTCGTAAATTCCCAACAGTCATACTATGCAATTTAATTTTTGTTCGCAAACATACTACACATGCTTTTAAATCCCACATTTCATCGTCTATAGTACACAAAAGTTTCACAATAATTCATCTAAAACATTAACAATCATAATACACATAAATAATCTTAAACTTATTTCATCTACATTATTTTATATACAACCATTGGCTACCTTTTTTGTCAAACGATCGCTGTCAAGAGTGTCAAGTGATGTCAAATAATTTTTTTAAACCTTGCGATTCCTCTTAGATTCCTTCTATTTTGCGTAAGAGCTATAAAATTTTTATTCGCAATAAGATGATCATTACGTCATTGGTACTTTGTCTACCTACCTATATCTTATATTTGTGAAGCAATTTCAAGTAAATAAATAAAAAGTCAATGACATCTGGTATATTTAAAATATTTGAATATCTGATGAAAATAATGACTCTGAATGAATAAATAATTGCGGCATGACCTTATGTGTTTGTGCTAGTTAAATTATCTACAACTTAGGACTTTCTAGTGTATATTTACAAAAACAGATACATTTAGAAATTTTTCTGGCTGTCGGCTGTTTTCCTTTTATTTATTGTGATTATTATTTTCGACGTTTAGTTCTGAACGAAAACACGGGCCACTACTGGCACTACAAAAATATTGATGTAGGTGATAAAAGGAAAAATTAAACACCGTGCAAGTAAATATTCATACATATATTTTTACATACTCATTTTTTTTAACAGCATAAGGTTCGTCATAATAACTAAATGCCAGTTACACATGAACACGGCACAATTATTGTCGCCCACACAACAACCGTTAATTGACGGTTTTTAGAAATAATTTGACTGATACATACGAGTTTCAACTATTCAGTATATTTATTATAGAATATTTACCTCTTTTACTTTAATGTATATTTTAATTACTCTCAATTTACTTTTTACGGTAAATCCATTTACCGTAAGAAGAAATATATGCCCAATTATGGTATGGTAGAAAAATGTTAACATGCTTATAACAGATACAATACAATAATAATAATAATAAAAAAATACAAGCAGATAACAGATAGCATATTATAAATTTAATATTCAAAATATTATAACGTACCTACCTAACATTTGGAGATGCTGCGCTCTTTTCAGTTTAAAATGGAGTTAATTTTTAAATGCATTAATTTGTTGTTTATTTATGCATAAATTAAATAAAGAAATAACGCATACCTTGAACATACGATGCTAACTCCACTTTTTCTTTATCCAAAAAGCCCAGTCATATTACAAATCATAAAATTAATATTACCTTAAAGGTTTTCATATCTTTAAAATATTTTCGTTACCACATTTACAATCCTATCTTTAACAAACAATTTAACTTATCTGGAGAGCCTTCCAACAAAGTTATTACTCAATTGTCTCAAACGCCCAATAATTAAGCTCTCTTTATATATAATCTTCGTCTTATTTATATATATGTATAATACATAATAGTAATAAATAATACCCTGTAAGTTTATTACTCTTATGGCATGTATCAGTCAAATCTTTCGAGTGCTTAAATATTAAGCGATTTAAAAATAGACAAGTAAAGCCAATAAATATTTTATTGACATCGAAATGCTTTTATTGTATTATTATTGGTAGTGTTTTTCGGTGAAAAAAAATCACTACAGTGTAGCAGTAAATACTCCCAGACCATAAATGATGTCTTGACCTCTTGACCAACTGCACTATGAAATATTGAAAAAGATTTTGTGCATGTATATATAGGTATACTGAGCATTAATTTGTACTATCAGCCTTGGCAGTGTTCAGGTGTTAGGACATTTTAGGGCTTGAATCACAACCAAATAGGGAATATTTTGAACTCAAAAGTTAAATGACGTATCTACAATACGTTCTTGAATGGGATTCTAGAGTTACTCTAAAAACGACCCAGAGGAACTATTTCAATTGGGCGTAAAAGTAACAACAATAATGAATAATAGATAATTTGTCACCGCGCATGTCAATAATTAACAATTATTTTATGGCTAACTGAATATTGTTTCGTTCAACGAAGAGTTATCAAAAAACTTTTTCTTATTTCTTTTTTAAAAACAACTTTTAAATAAGATCCATACATAAATAAATATTTAAATAAAAGTGTCAATGTCAAAATCACATTGTAACGATGTAAAAATTGCAATTAAATATACCTAGGACGAAAACAATATAATTTAGTAACAAAATATAAAAATCTTTTAAAAAAGGAATGTAGTCATTGGAAACGGTGAGACCGCGTGTCGGTGGCGGGCGCCTAAAAGGACTGAATTTTTTTTCTACTACTGAACTCGGCTAATGTATTACAGCTACGTTTCGCGACATTTAGCCGCCATACTCTCCGAGCATCCGAATTGCTGGGTGAGCCCTACAGACCCTTATTGAAGTACACTTCCTTCACGCCAGGGTATTTCTTCTCCATGAATTCCTGTAAAGCGAGAAAACGATTGTTTGAGAACATTCTATGGTGCTTTGTAAGAAAAAAACAAGACAGACATACAATAACAGTAAATAGGCGGGTATCATTCGATATGGACATCTGCACTCAACCTCTAATAGGACTGCGGGTATGGGACTGTTGTGAATTCAGTTTGTATTACCGGTTAATAACAATATTAGTTGGTTAGCATCACTGACTTGCCGTCCGTGCTTTTTTTGTTTTCAATAATTTTTCGCAATTAGAAATATATAGTTTTTTATTGCCACTCATCCTTGTCATTTCGGTTGGTTTATTAATTTCTCAAAAAACGAGGTGTCACGGCACAAACGCAGGTATATGGCAACCCCGACCTTGAGGTGTGCGTCGAGGCTGTTGACGCTGATGGTGGCGCGCTGCTCGAAGAGGGCGCAACAGAGCGGCGTGGCGAACACCACGCACAGCCCCACGAGGACCAGCTGGAACGGGACCACCATCATCGGCCGCTTGCAGAACAGGCCGCGCTTCGTCGCGTAGTTCGTTATCAGCGGCGTCACCGCTGCGCACATACAACACAACGCCGCGTCACACACTCTCCTGAAAACGGTCTGCACGCGAACTTTACTGATGCAATTGTTAATAAACGATTAATTTTAACATGCGAAGCTTTCATTTATTTGATGGGCAAACGAGCAGGCAGCAGTCACAAGTGGTACTACCGCCCATGGACTAAACGACTCCTAACAGGGCTGTAGGGACTGTTAGCTGTTAGTGTGAATTTAGTTAGTATAAAATGTTGATTGCGATACTACTCTCGAGCACTAAGATGGTCGCATCTGGTAAACACGTGGACCGGCTACCACACCCTTCAGACCGAAACGCAGAATGTTGTAAAAACATCTGCTCTACGGCAGAAATGCCTCGGTTCACTGTCACGTTTGAATGTATCCATCAGCTATTGCGTGTGATGATGATGATGATGATGATGATGTCATCCCGTGATGTTATTAATCAGTTCGACGTTCGTGAGCGCGAATGTGACTCGCAAAACCGAATTTAGTTTTAAAGATTAGGTCACAGGTCACAGTGAAACTGCCCGCTGTCAATGTGTGTAATTATAGGAGGGCTGAGATCGAGTTTTCAGAAGCTGTCGTTCGTCGTCGTGGTGTTCGATGACTCACTCATGCCGGGCAGCGCCATGAGCACGCGGGAGATGCACACGAGGCCGATGCCGAGCCGCGCCGCGTTCTTCGACTCGCCGACCCGCTGCCCGTCCGGCGTGAACACCGGCGTGCCGTTCAAAAGTTCACTGCAATGAGCGTCACGTAAGAAAAAAACGTTACGCCTTCCGCCATGTGACTGAAAGGCGTGAACACCGGCGTGCCGTTCAAAAGCTCACTGCAATGAGCGTCACGTAAGAAAAAAACGTTACGCCTTCCGCCACGTGACTGAAAGCTATGCTACACGGTATTATACGGCGGTTTGAAGCAGAGGTTTTAAACAATGTAGACAGGACAGCTGTTTTATGCTAATTTTAATGTGACATTCAAACGCCCTTGATTTCAACCCTCTCTTTCAAATCGCCGTTTAATACTGTGTAGCATAGCGTTTACTCTCTGTATCAAAGCAACAATATTGAGATAGAAAAACTACAACCTTGTATAATACAGAAACTTACGTACCTATTGTTGTGTTTGTTCAGTAAACATTTGAATATCCATAGACACACGTAATAAATCAAAATTAATCATCCATCTATATACATGCCTAGATGTAATAAAACGATAAAACATTATATGTATTTATATTCCTTACGAGCTTCTCATCATGGGAATGTTGATGAAGTTAGCGCCGCACACGGCCGCGAAGGGCACCAACCGCGCATACATGGGGTTCATATTCTAGAAAACAAGTTAGTTAATAGATTTTATCTTTCATAGAATGTAGACGAAGCAAGGCAGTTTTGTAAGGGCAGAAATAAATAAATATCCGGGGACAATTCCACACACGGCTGTCTGATCCCAAATTAGGCAATTCAATGCCTGTGCTATGGTGACCGGACAGCTGATAAACATAATATATACATACGATATAGTACTTATATAGATATTTTTATTACGCCCAGGCACAGAACAAACAAATGTGCACATTACACAAATGTTAGTCCTGGGTGGGAATCGAACCCACGACCTCCGGTTTTGCAATCAGGGTCTCTAACCACTCGACCACGAGGCCAGTCAAATATTTGACAGTCAAAGATATATTGGATATGGATATATGGCACTCGGTGCTTTCTATCAACCCCGTTAGGGACCTGGCGTGATGATATGTATTATGTAGATTGTTATGTAATAGGCTAGCGTTCAGCTCATGCAAAATCGAACCACGCACGTTTGGAAAATGACTAATATCGGCGTGTCTTGATGAGCCCGAGGTTAGGTTAGTCGAGGAACATAGGAGATGGATATGGGGGGCTATTGTCGTGATTACAGGGATTGAAGTAGCGTCTAGTGCCTCAAAGTAGACGGAGATACACCAGCTTCAGCCTGTTTATTAGTTGAGAGTTCCAACCGAAACGATCAAAGAAACTTTTTAAATCACCAGCCCTTGCCACCAAGTGAATTTTGAGTCAAAAAGAAAATTATAGTATCAGAAAAAAATTGCAAGCATAGTGAGCTGTCGATGTCAATTCGTAACTAGCCAGTATGAACACAATATTGCTATTTAGATTTACTATTCTACATTATTTACTCTCACGTGCGTAGTGTCCTTACACGCCTCCAATACAAATATGTTTGTAATGTCATCCGTGACTTTTCTGTCTACTTAATACAGAAATATACACATATATTGCCCAACACTGGCTGGAGAATCTACTAAATTTAGTCTAGTAATTTTTTGCTACGATTGTTGGGGTGTAACACCCCAGAATTGCGTCGTAACATCGCCTTGCTGGATTACTTCGTACAACTCCTTAGAGGTAAACTATTCAATCCATCGGTACTAGAACTGATCCCACTAAACGTTCCGGACAATTACATCTGGTCCCGACGGCGACAAATCTTTGCTACACCAAAGTGTAGGCTGCTATTTGTTAAGCAATCGCCACTGAATAAGGCGATAAATTTGCTCAATGGCTTGGTGACTCGGAATCCGAAGATAGACATTCATCGCACACCACTTGCATCATCTCGCAGTACGGCTGGTGAATACCTCGAAAAGCTTGACAAACGCATTGGATGAGATCTGTAATGTTTGCCAACGCTATGTATTATATAAAATAAAAATAAAATAAAACAGTATTATCTGTGTACATAATTGAAATACATACAGTCACGCCAGGTCCGTGACGGGGTAGGCGGAAAGCACCGAGCTCCAAATATCTCTGTCCTTACAAACCTGTCGCGATTCGTCTACATTCATCACTGTCTAACATTATAAATGATAAATGTATTGCATCAAAGTGCCAAAAGGATGGCAATTTTTGTGGTGTTTTGAGAACGATGCCTAACAAAGGCTTTTCAGATGAAGTATTATTTTTAAATTTTTTAGTTGTATTTAATCATTTTTTGTGTTCAATTTAAATACCTGGAATATCTACATAACAAAATATTTGTGTACGTGTAAAAAAATTAAGGGTAAACCGGTTGAAATGGTAATCGTTTTCTGGATCAGCCAAGTACTGCCTGTTCCCATTCTTCCGGGGTTCCATTCCCCAGGACGGCGCCAGGATAGCAAATTCTACGATAGTACACACCATAGTCGCAGCCGTAGAGCTCGACCCGCATGGATATCTTGTCCCGCCAGCGCATCGGGTTGATGCGGATGAACTGGGCGATGATTGGCACCTCGAACTCGTTGCGCACCACGGTGTTCCCGTCGTGGTTGCCTTCGAACATCTGGAACCAGCATCTCCATTTTGAGGAGTTCCAACGGAAAAGAACAGAAGAGAACTATCTTCCATTATCGTAATCAATGGTTTCCAACCAGTGGTCCGCAGAAGCCAAAACATGGTCCTCGAATGATTTTATAATTATCGTAAGTTCCTATTCAGCTGTTAATTAGCATTTCAGTTTGTTTATTATACTTGCATTATGGTCCCTGCTATCAAGAATGATATAAATATGGTCCCTTACCACGAAAAGGTTGGGAGCCCCTATCTTAGATGAATTTCATGGGATACGGCAAGAGATTATCTACGGAACACACTGGGGCTAATAAAACGAGGGATTTCTCCATTGATGACGTCACAGGCTATGGGAATATGGAAGGTCGCCATAAAGTTGGATGAGACGCGCCAGATCGTACATGCAGTGACGCAACTAATTTTATTATTTGGCCACGTGCCCTTCGCTATGTGTAAGCGATTCTGCCTATCGTGGCCCAATAAACCATCAAAATGATACTGAGACTAATAAAACGTAGAGAGTGGATATTTATTTATAAAGGATTCATATATTTATAAGGGACTCATCAATCAAGGGCAATTCTACCCCAATAGCTCTTCTACTGCGATTATCAACCCATCTGCAATACCAACTTCCTTATATCCCACCTCATATTTTCATACCTCACCGAATTCATATATATTAAAATCCTTAAAACTACATAGATATTGTTATGTGTTACGTTAGTGATTTTAAAAAAGCATGTTAGAAGTGCATATCGTATATGTACATTATAATACACAAATAATCACGGAAATTCTACTATTTACGATTGCTTAAAGACGTGTTAATCCCGACCAAAGTTATTATTCAATACACAGCTTTGTAAACATAATTACACAAATAAATGCTATTCTACGACATCACATTAAATTTTCTTCACCGGATTAATACGTTAATCGCACCTTGAAGACCTATTTACCCCATTCAGCTATTTACCCTATTCAGCTATATACCCTATTCAGCTAATTACCCTTTTCAGCTGTTTACCCAATTCAGCTGTTTACCCAATTCAGCTGTTTACCCTATTCAGCTATTTACCCTATTCAGCTGTTTACTATATTCAGCTGT
>DWGJ01005482.1:0-10360 GCA_018246895.1 Aspitha aspitha aspitha
TTTATTTAAATATCATAACTGACCAAATATTGACTTAAGATTAAAACATAAATTTAGTAAGCTAACACTAGGTACTAAATAATAGGAAACACTAATATGTATATAGCTTCTGTAATCTTACTAGTTCATTACATAGTATTAAGCAAAAAGAGCTTAATTTTAACAACTTTAAAGGAACGTTTTAGCTTAACTAATCTTAAAACTAATTAAGTGGCGGTCGAACTGAGAGTTGAAGGAGTCGGCCTGGAGAATCGAGTTAAACAATCAAGTATTCACGACCAGCGCTGACTTGCTTTCATAAATTCTTTATAGCGTCTCGCTGCCAAATCTTAGCTACAAATTGCGTATATATGTTCTGAATGTGTTTACCAGCTTATTACTAAGTCAATACAAATTCTTTTTTGACGCCGTCATAAATATTCAGATCGATAATCTCCTGTGACGCACTATTTATATTTACCCAACGAGATTGCAATAGCACCTATAAACAAGAGTGTGTCTGAGAATTTCATTATTTGTGCTCGCTTAAACAATTCCTGCAAAACAAACACAAAACCTTTATTTAAAGATCATCCACTGAATAAAAAGAAGCCTTCAAAGGCGTCGGATGAAAGAAAAAGTACCACATTCGCCCTTCAAAAGCAACAAGTACCGGTCGCGTCCTGCGCGGGTATTGTCTGCTTCTGGAAATGGGGCTAGCAGCGGGGAACTGCCCCGTTATTTCACCAAAGGCTCGTTCGCGAATGTTTTTCTATTGTTCACGCCCAGTAAAGAAGCGATGTCTAGATTTTTTTATCAACCGTAATTGGGGGATTGAACGATGCGTCTGCCTGTAGCTTCGCGAAGGTCAACCACTAACGCCATCTGTTTTCATCCAATGACATTAATTGAAGTATTTTTTTATTGCAACGTGTGTAATGAGGTTCAAATATCTCGATTCATTCTCCACTGACACACTCTCTCCAATCATTGTTAAACTTTGAATTTTGTTAAGTTTTCTTTTGTTTTATTTCTCTTCGTACAAAATTCCTCCCGTTCAAACCAAGAATATGACATCAAAACTCTCGCCGCATACAACATATCATCGCTTACGTGACAGTTGGTAGTCATTAATATTAAGCCTGCAATTTGCTAATTACCTAATGACAAGGCTATTTGGGCGGCGAGATAATGCGTTAATATCGCATTAATCTTGCGTTACATTAGCTGATCTATCACGTTTATAATTGGCTTTGCGTTCGTGGAATGTTATTAAGATATATAGAGAAATGGAATACGTGAAGATGTTAATTTTTTAATGCGAATGTTAAAAAATGCCTATCGTGGCCCTACTTGACAATAGGTCAGGTACTGGCTGATGGGAGAGTTACAAGTCGAAACCGTTGTATATGTATAACGAGAAAGATAGATATAGATGAAGCACGTCAGGGCTGTAAGAACAGAGGTATTGGAAACACAGAGTTAATTTCGAATATGTAAATAGTTAAAAAGGAAATTAGTAACAATCCCATTAGCGATTTCCACTGCCGGAGAAACTTGTGCCCAATAGTAGGACGTTAAAAGCAAGCAGCCGGGCAGCAGAATTTTTGAATTTTTATTCTCATTTCAAAAGGGTTCTTACATTTTCCGCCGACTTCCGCCAACCATACCCTAAAGGGCTCTCAAAGCTAATTAATGAATTCTTTAAAATCCTATAAAGATAATGGGATGTAAAACAAAATAAATGGAATTGAATTGGACAGAAATTGAATTGTAATTACAAAAAATTGTAAAACAAAGTGAATTCGCTTTATTTTCTGTGGAAAAATATATTGAAGTATAAAGAGTACAGTTAGTCGCTTAGCGGCCTAAAGTCGAGCGTAGTTCATTAATTTCCCGCCAGAAACATTTATTTATTAAATTTGGAAATAAAATTTAACCGAGCTGCGATTTCAAATCAAACCCTCGGAGTGTGAGATTGAACCAAACCATTAGACTATGGCTGTTGCTGGGTTACTTACTAAATCATAAGTATTACACAAGTTCGTTATAAACGCATTTAGGTCAGAAAACCTATCAAGCCGTCAAATTATCGCAGCGGACGAAGTTCATTTAACTTGACGACAGAACTGCGCTAAATAAACAGGCGACGAGAAACAACGCAATCACCAGCGGCCTAATCACAAAATCGATTTGTGAACATCAAAGTGCCCTTCGCTGAGGGCGGTCAGAACGACATTACAACCGACACTTCAACAGCGGAACGCTCGATTCGAATCAAACGCAACATAAATCAGACCCTGCGAAAAATATTTTGTAGTTCATTTGGTATTCAGCAAATGATACCCACATATGCCGTACCCGGCACGGTCCGGGCCGCACGCCGCCGTAAAATTGCCGATATTACGTCGGCGGGCGTGCGTTGCGTCGACATTCAATATTCCTTGTAATGTGCCCCACTGAAATGACACGCATATTTCCCTTCATGAAAACATCGAACTGAAACGAGAGCTCTCTGGGCCGGCGCGCGGTACATTATTTTTATGCGGAGTCCCGACGTCAGGATGGATTTATGACACTAAATGTAATCGTAGAAATTGATATATTGAAACCTGACTTTATGAGTATTTTCGTATCGGAGACATACGAGATAGCCGGCGCAAGGATACTTCTGCTAGTTATTAAGAACAGGCGATAGGTTTTTGATCAAAAATTCATAAGTCAAAATAATTAGATAGGTACCTATCATTCGTTTTTGAAGGAATTGTATTAAGGAATATGGAACATTTATAAAATGCAGCCCTCTAGATTACGTGACATAAGAGCAAACTAGGAATTCATATTTTTTTTATTATTATTAATGCCTTAGAGTATTACACCATAATGTTGAATACGTTATACTTTAAAAGTAATAAATATCGCTATAAGCAAATTGTTTTATTATTAATACTATCTTGATGCATTTGCAATAGACTGGATCTGAATTCCTAGTATGTATCTATGTAAGCCCGTAGTGAAAAGCAAGTTTTCCAATTCAAAAATACCTAACACATATCTGACATTGCATTGCTTTTCTTTCTACTTATGGTATTTAAGAAAACGTTTTCTGTATCGTTCAGTATATTAAATATAGTATGTGCGAATGCTGTTGACAAAAAGTCCAACCCACATACGAAGAAGGAAGACACTTCTGGCAACGATATTAGAAATGGTTAATACCGTCGTCAGCCAATTTAATACTCAAACCCACGGAGGAAGTTATTCATTATTACTGTCATAAGAGACCCAAACCACATGCTCACGACATCTTCAGACAGACCTTCACAGTAACATGGCGAGAAATATGAAACCATTTTATTTCAATTTGTTGTGGCCATCGCGGGACGGGTGCCGTTCAGTATAACAGATATCATATAACAAATATGTCCAACACATCTGTTGCTACTCTACTGCTTTACAAATGGCTAACATATTCATTTCGCCCCGCTCTCCCCTTCCAGACAATACCTTCCGTCTAGATGAATACTCGAATATCGACCGTAATACCATTCGGTTAAGATTCAACACGAAGGAACCGTTTCAAACGACGCTGAATTCTTCACAATTTATCGTAGCATATTCACAATCATGTATCGAAATTGTATTCAGATACCTGTAAACTATGCTCCTTGAAGTAAATGCTTATGTATTTAGCAGCATATTTACATCATACCTAATTGACATCCTAAAATAGAAAGCTTTACGTGGCTCGTGATATTGCTTTGGAAATGCATACCCCGATGTAAAATAAGCATAATTGTAGTACAAACTTTACTGACAAAGTTGAACTACATGAGTTCCAACCAGCTGTGTCCCATTTGGAATGTATGTATGCATTGTACATTACATAAGCAATATTTTTATTATCTATATGAAATATTCAGCCACCATTAAATGGGGGAGAACGAAAAATTGTTACTTATTTGTATTAAGACACGTTTGTTATTAAATAGCCCCTGAGGAGAGGAAATTTCATTAAGCACTTACTAATCAAATTGAAAAGCCAGCGGCTGGATATATTAAGTTTGTGTTTCGATAAGCAACATTCATGAGTACTTCAATGTTCCTCGCAGCAATAATCTTGTTATATTGTTATTTCAGCGATATTTTCATAAGAATCGTTGACCGTTGTAAGTATGCAAACAAAATTACCGTACTCTTATAAATTTCCTCTCGTGTCTTGTCTCGAATATATTTTCATTTCAAATTGTTTATATAATACTCACAGTAAATTCGACTGAACACTGTATTGGAGTTTGATCGCAATTATTATATAAATACAACAACCAAAATGAATATTTCATTTATTATCAAATGGGCATAAAAGGCGCCTTATATTTCTATCACAAATAAAAGGAATTTTCTTCCTTTCGGCCACCATACTTTAATATTAATATATTTATATCAATTTTAAGAGAAACAATAAATTTATTCTTTGCTAGATGCTTTTCAGCTTCCGTGAAAGATTAAAATCCCAATAACAATGTGTTTACTAGAAAAGTCAAACCGAACAAAAGTGGACTTGGGATTGTACCTAGTAGAGTACCAACTTTAAGTTATGAAATTACATGCCTTCTTCACTACTGTAATGTGTTGAAACATTTATATTTTCATGCCTATTGAAGCAGTAAACTCCCAAAGGTATTGTCCATTATCTTTTCAATGTAGTATTACGAATGGTTTTAGAGAATTGCTACGCTGTCCCACGGGAGCATATGCTTGTACCAAGACCAAATAAATTCTGTGGCTGACGCTGCGCTTATTCTTTTTGGGTCGACGGCGTTTTTAATTTCATCAGACCAGTGCGTGGCCTCCGCTACCGCAGCATCATCAACATCTTTCAAGTCCAAAATAAATCTACTTCAATGTGGAGAAAGCTCTGTTCTGATAAAATTATCTCTTAATCTGTCAGGTCGTTATAAAAGAAGAGAAGTAATGAAAACAAACTTACTGTTTCTCTATTACCTAGTAATGTGGCTTACTAAAACAAATCTTATAGATTAATTGTCTTATAAATTTAAAAGAAATGATAAATTTATTTTGAACATCTGTTTACAACACAATTAGCAAATGCCAAAACGTGAAATCCATTTATAAGCCAGAATTATTGTAAACATGAAATGGAACAAAATGTATGTACGAAAATTTGGGCTACGTCCAAAAGTTCATCACGTACTAATGTACTTAACGGCTGAAAACAGAAGACAACACAGTCTGGACATCCTAGAACAGCCTACATTGTAAGCCTAAATAAACTGAGAACCCAAACGTAGACTCATTTTAATATCTACTTCGTTTAGTACTAGATGTTAATAGAAGTATTAGTTGGTTAGCATTCATTTATGGTAATGAAAAGTTAGCTGTAGCTGCACTTAGCTACTGCTGTAGCTACTAGGTAGCTTACTGAAGACTGAGATGCTCCCCTTAGTATGGAATAAAAACCCACAGCCATACATGAGTTTGTGTAATAAAGTGTTTCACGGTAGAAACAGATGTGACGGTGGTAAAACCCCGGAAATAAAACCTGTCAAATTTGTATCAATTTAAATAAATATATCCATTATAATTGAATATCTTATTTCGTCGGTACTTACTTTGATTCGATTTTTTTAAATTCAGCTATATACGTGTAGTTTTACCGTAACACCCCTTAAACCCCTCTATTTTGTAAATTCCTAAGCGATTTGGCACCCGCCCTTAGATCCAGAGCTTCTGCAGTGCGCTTTATACTTTAAAACCCAGGCAAATAAAACAGCATTAAACTAGACTACACTGCAAATGTACTGTAATGTTTTTCGAGTACTCGAGGATATTAAATTCTTTCATTCTTTTTGTGCTCTATAGAGAACTTACATAGAGTACCTCTAAAACTATTTTACACGGATCCATCCTATATTAAAATGATATTAAAAAATTTTACAAGTTCTGTGAAGTTTACTCGTAAAGTTTAAGTTTTTGTTAAGCCATAGTCCATCACACAACTTACTAACTGATTTTTTTATGTTGTAGATGGCAAGATTTGAAAGAAGCACAACCTTGGCTGTACTCGTAAACTCAACCTTAGCTATCAGAATAGCGGAGGTAAAGAACAAAGAATGGCAATTAATATTCGCAGATCTCGCTATAAAAGAGATGCGTTATGCCGTTAATTTCTTGATAATCGTACTATTAAATGAAAAGATTGGTCCGTTAAAGATATTTCCGCACAATTAAGATCCTTATTGAAATGCTTCAAGAGGATGAACGCAGCGCTTACCGAAGGAGTTTTCAAAGCCGAAGCCTTTCAGTATTTATGCTACAAAAGATGAGAATTGAAAGAAGCTTTAGATTAATTCGAAATCTGCAGCTTTTGCCTCGTTGTGCAAATGATCGCAACACTCTGTGGTGTTCTTTGGACAGTTATTTGATTTAACTCACACAATTTTTATTAAGATTGTTGTAGTTCATTGAACTGGGATCTAATAAGCATAAAGCTTAACAGACTGATTATATCCGTATTAATTTAAGGGCATGAAAACACCTTCTAAGATAGAACTTTACATGTATGTATATCTCAGCGACAAAAACATGTGCAAGTTCTGCATCTTGAACATTCTAAAGATTAACATTCGTGCCTTTTTTATCTATTTTAATATTAAAGCGTTCTCCAAAAATCATAAATATTTCTAAAACTTAAAACATATATAGAGACAAAGTTTCTATATGGATATTATTATTTGTTTTACTTACAGATTGGTAGCGAATCAAACGCAAAAAACAAAAAAGTTAAGCAAACTGTAACTCAATATTTATTATTTATTTGACTTTTATTATAAATATTTGATTTTATAAATAAACTGTCATAGTACAAGTTTTTAAAACGACATACCAAAGGTTTATGTGTATTTACTAGCTTCTGAAACACTGGTAGGTACCTACTTAATATGATATTCTCAAATATAATCCAGTATGACTGACCTCGTGGTCGAGTGGTTAGAGAACCTGATTGCAAAACTGGAGGTCATGGGTTCGATTCCCACCCAGGACAAACATTTGTGTGATGAGCACATTCTTTTGTAGTGTCTGGGCGTAATAAAGATATCTATCTATATAAGTACTATTTCGTATGTATATATGTATGTCTATCAGCTGTCCGGTCACCATAACACAGACATTAAATTGCCTTATTTGGGATCAGACAGCCGTGCCTGGAATTGTCCCGTTATTTATTTATTTATTATAGTATTGTGATTAGAACAAACTGACTCGTTACAATTATTATGGGGAGGTAAAGATTGATCGTTGACTTCAGCAGTTGAAATCTCAATTGTATATTGGTACGTGCAAAAGTATTATCGATAGTATGTAAAAGCTCAGTGTGCAGTAACCCCCGAAACCGCAATAAAGGATCGCTGATCTTAATCCGGCGCATCCATCTCCAGTCCCGGGTTCGATCCGCAGCTATTACTGTAATTGAATTGCGACCGATTTGTTTCCTTTGATAAAATTGTTCATATTTACACAAACATCGCGTTACAACTGCGTTCCCGGTGGCACTACTCTACGTGGACGGATTAAGGTTCATTTTCGCGTTACATCCATTTCGCCGGCGCTTTCGTTGCGAATTTGATTTATAGCCGATACAATGTATAGGCGAGGAATTCGCGAGTCGTGATACGCAACTTGAGGAACGTACGGCCGTTCGCTAAATTTATGCTAACGCCTTTTGTTTATTGTTTCCCCGCGTTTTATTTTAGTTGGCAGCGCCGCAGATTGGTATGACAGGGCGAAAAATATTCACAAACATAATTTCGGTACGTACCTGAATTTTTTTTGTTACAGCTGATTTACTGTTTCGACGCAAACGAATCGTGTTATTCAAATTACCCGCCTACCATCTGCGCGATATACCTTTGTGCGAAACCCTTAATATCTACCACCGAATTATTTAGGATTTTTACACAGCAACATTCCTCTGAGCTGCTGAAGCGCTCCGGGACCTCCAAACAAAACACATTGGCTTCGTGCAGCGCGACGTTTTTCGCAATTATCAAATTAATAATTTATTATTTGCAAAGTAATATATTACTTTACCAATTTCCTTAACCCTTCAAGCGATTTATGGTCAGCGCAAAATCCCCATCCATTTCTCACAGTCATCTCGGCCGAGTCTCCTCGCATCATCGTTTTACGCAACTCATGCATGTGTACCATCTTCCTTAACTTCATACCCGTCACGTGTCCATCTTTTTACGTTATTTGTGAGATATTTATCATCCCTCCTCACGTAATAGAAAAACCATGTCAAACGTTATCCTCGCTATTTCTCCTCTTGATGGCGGTACATTGAAAGCTTCGCCTGATATTTTCGGTTTAACCTCGTCCATTTCTTTTATCTTTTATCTTTAGCTATTAGATAACTAAGATAACATTCATATCTATAGTTATTGAAACATTTTAAAAACGATTGCATGCAGCCAGCCTGCTTGTACAATGTCTAGACTTGGAACAAATATGACTAGTCTGGCAAATAATGAAATTTATTGAGTTCATCATTCATTACTTCTATACTATTTAATAGTTATTGCTATATACAACTAGAAACAAACAGACACTTTTTCTAAATTATATACGTAATAAGGGTAGGACTAAGCACGAATCAAATGCGTATATTCCACATAAAATCTTCTTTTCAGTAATTGTTTAACGTCCACATGCAATTGAATTTTAATAAGAACATATAAAACTGTTTTTTTCAGACACCTATAAAAGTATTCGGATTTTGATCTAGAAATTATTATTTATGTTCATAACATTTTTAAAGCATAATATATATGAAGAGCGAGGGATGTGTTAACCTAATATTTTCCCGTCATAATTAGTGTGACAGAGATACCTCCGCGGAGGACGTCATTTGTCACGCCGGAGTGTCTGCTCGGCCGACACTCACACCGTCTTCTAACGTTGCCGCCCGATGCTCACTTTAGTTGACTTTTCTGAACAGCAACAGCTTGAGACACCACATTCTGCCATATAATCAAAAACTAGACACAGCCTGTACCATTTGACCAGACGTCTCATTAACTACATACTATATAACTGGGGACAATTCCACACACGACTGTCTGCTCCCAAATTAGGCAATCTAATGCCTGTGTTATGGTGACCGGACAGCTGATAAATATACATAAATACATACAGTATAATACTTAGATAGATATTTTTATTGCACCCAGACATAGAACAAACAAATCTTCTCATCACATAAATGTTTGTCGTCATTGGGAACAGAACCCGCGACTTCGGGTATAACAACCATTCGATCTAAAGACCCGTCTAGCACAATACATACAATTTTATTATTTTTGTTATTATACTACTACGAATAGTTTCTGACGGGATGGTCAGATTGAAACGACAGATTTTATACGTGATTTACTATGGAATCAAAATCCCGTTCGCTGTTTTCTTAATTAAATTTTCTTGTTATAAAGCATCTATTTATGAGTTTATAATATAAATATGAAACGCTTAATATGCAGGCATCTCGACATCTCAGCGTTAAGTTCTAACAAGACTTCGACACAACTCGAAAGAAGAGTCTGGCGAGCTGTTATGTACTACACACTCATTATAAGTTTAACGAAGGCTTCTCGTGTGCAGCTTTTCTCTGCGTGGCTCTACGGTTGCCTTTCTGAATCATATTTTACAGGTAAACGGCAGCGGAAGAAAAAGGATTCAGTTTTTGCTGCATTTAAATTTCTCCCGATTGTTATCGAAGTCTTAACGACAATTTAAAACATTTCACAGTCGGGTTGAACACTAACTCATATTACTATTCGCTTCATAGAACGTGGTGGCCGCCGAAACGCAAAATGGGTTGCAGGTTCTTCCTTCTTCCAATATTTTTCCACTATTATAAAGACAAATTGTACTATTGTAAAGAGCAATAATAGCCTAGTAGTTTGAAATTCAGCTTCCAACTCGGGAGGTCTGGGTTCGACCCGACCTCTTATTTGTTAAATGCGTTTTATTACTAAAATTTAAATATCACTCTCTTAAACAGTGAAGGAAAACATCGCGAGGCAACCTTAGAGATGTTATAAAGTGTACAAAGCTTTTTGAGGCTTGTGAAGTATACCAAACCGCTAACCAGCGTGGTAGACTACGGCCTAAATCCCTCTCACTACGAGAGGAGACCCGGTCCAGCAGTGGACCAATGAAAAGAATCGACCAACAACATTATAGTAGACTGGCAGTTGACTGGCCTCGTGATCGAGTGGTTTGAGACCCTGACTGCAAAACCGGAGCTCGTGGGTTCGATTCCCACCCGGGACAAACATTTGTGTGATGAGCACATTTG
>DWGJ01005483.1:0-10356 GCA_018246895.1 Aspitha aspitha aspitha
TATTATAAAGCGTTGAAACCGCTAAATTACTGGTTCCAATTGAAAAAATATTTTTGTGCCGAATAGTCCATTTATTGAGGAAGGCTATAGGCTGTATAACATCACGCTATGACCAATAGGACTCGAGCAGCAATGATAAATGTTGCGGGCGGAGCTGCGGGCACAGCTAGTATTAAATAAACAAAAAGAAAACTAATAGATGCAAAACTAACCAACAATAACAAACAAAATTTGGTACATTAAGAACAATATTATATGAAGTTATAAACAGTAAATTTAATTATTATTGTCAACAGGATAAACATATAATTCTATTTCTAACTTCTGAACAAAACCATATTACTTAGATATAAATGACATCTTAGTGTTAAATTTTCCGCAACATACAGGAAAAACTAATTGAAGCAACATCGACCACACTCCCCGGTACATACGAGTATCTCACTAACGGTCTTTAATTATCCTACAAATATTTAATGTACCATTCAGTTGTGTGGCGTTATGTACGTACAAAGAGAAAAATCCGAACATAACATTTATTCAGATTATCATAAACTAGCAGACTCCGCAAACGTTATCTTGCCATATAATTATTCCCGCTTTTGGAACATATTTCATTGCTGCTCCACTCCTATTAGTCATAGCGTGATGTTATCTAGCGTATAGCCTTCCTCAATAAATGTACTATTCAATACAAAAATAATTTTTCGATTCGAACGAGTAGTTCCTGAGATTAACGCGTTCAACCAAACAAACTCTTCACCTTTATAATATCACAGTATAAAAGTATAGATCAATACCTTCCTATTAAAACACTTCAGTGTACAGTTCTGTTCGAAAGTTTTAGCAAGCGTCTGCAAGTTCTATTAACAACGAGTACATTCAGCGACCTTATAATGTAGGTCGGTAGTTTATATGCATTATTAAGTAGTGTACCTTCACGTACATACACTATTCGAATACGTCTTCCGCACTTTTCAATAATGCTTTTTTTTAGTACCTACTACAATTAGTACGTATTCAATGACGTAATTCATTGATATCAAACGTTATTATCGATATTAGAAAATATTATTAATAGAAAACTAGACCCAGTGGCGAAGTGCCAATTCGCGACTCCGAAAACGATTTTCTTCATTCAGTTACGATCCAGCGAGAAATAAATCTTCCATACAATTATTTTTAAATCGCCTCCACAACGATCTCACGATAGCTATTATTAACAACCAACATTGTTTACTATTTTATTTCCACGTCCAAATGAATAATACAATTGACTTTCGAGTCAATTTTTTTACAATCATTTCTTTTACATGTCCACGACTCAACCGCTGAGCTGGTTTTGATGAAATTACGTATGGAGATAGCTAGAATATTGATTGTTGACTGGTCGTGCAAGCCAATCTATACTTCTAAACTAATATTATAAAGCTGAAGAGTTCGTTTAGTTGAATGCGCTAATTTCAGGAACCACTGGTTCAAATTCAAAAATTATTTTTGAGTTGAATAGTCCATTTATTGCTAAGCTATAGGAGCGGAGTAGCAACGGCAAATGATAGAAAAACGGGAAAATATTGATTTCTACGTGGGCGAAGCTGCGGGCACAGCTACTAAACAATAAGTCAGAAGTGAGTATAGTATAGATATTGGTAAAGAAAAATGGGTTACTTGGAAAAGGATCCCGCGCGAAATGGGCAGTAACAACCAGCATGAACCACAACAACGACTTCCATTAAAATGCCAACGTTAGCACGAGAATTCATCAAGCCATAATAAAATTAACCCAGATGCTAGATAGCTGAGCAAAGTCAACTCCCAACTACTTGCACATCTGCATTGCGCTAGTTGCAGTCATCCAATTGCACACTGCATACTAACACACGTCGCTATTGGATTATAAAACTACTGCGAACTTATAGGAGATTATCCTATAATACGATTGTTGTATGAATCGTGTACGTTTACTCCCGTGTTCTTTTGAGAAGAATAAAAAGAAGAATTGATGATTAATTGCGACGTGGCTTGCAATCACGTCACGTAATGTTCTCCACGAGCTCGACAAGAGGACTGCGTTGGATATGACAGGAAGACCAGGTCGAGAATCTTGTGAAGGAGCCCGTGAGATGATTTTGATGAAAGTAGATGAGACTAAAGAAGTTTGGCCGGACCGAAGTAGGTGGATATTTTCAGACTCTGCTTATCCCTTCTGAAAATAGGCTTGTCCAATAGATACATTGATAGAATTGAAAATTATTCGCAATGTTTAAATATATGCACATTAAATATTGTTTCGATTTAAGATTATTTTAAACAGCCATACGAATTGATTCTTCGCTTACAACGCTTCTAACAATGCTAAATTATTAATTAAAATTTTAATATCCAAAACATATTTTGAAAAATAATTCCTCTAAATGAACATCGGCTTACCGTTGAATCATTTAATTGAGCCATAAATCTTTTAACGTTATAAAAACACAGGATACGTCCAATTGCGAACGAAAATAATCCAAAGACAAATAAAATTCGTATGCATGAAAAGAAACAAGCGCTGCACGCTGTGACGTCAGCACGGAATGCAATATGCTTTACACATGGTTCAATATTTTCATAACGACTTTAAGGGCCTTTTCCTGTGAGGCGTCCGAGCGTGGAGTCCGCCCGCGTGCGGGCAACACGCATCCTTTGGTATCGTACTTGCGTTTTCAGTCAGGCGCTTTGCGGTGAGTACCTATCTATGAAATGACAGGAGACATGCATGCGGCGGTAAATCCGCGTGACAGGAGAAAACCATAAAATATAGTGCACATATAATTTCGTACAAATACAATGAGAATTATCTGTGAAAAAATTGTCAATAGTTAAATATTTTTTCAATGACAATGACATTGTATATTAAATCGGTTTTGATGAAAAAAAAAATTTTTTTTCGTAAATGTTAAATTGTAATATTTGAATCATTACCAATGAATAAATATTCCTATTAAATAGGTACCCCGTACCTGATATTAACTGGTCACTGGAGCCCACTCACTAGACACTAGACACCCCACTAGATACCCATTACACACTGTTTTAAATGTATGAAATAGGAGAAAAATAGTCTCAAACTGTTATTGCTGCAACTCTTGAGAAATTCTTGCCTCGTGTTTCAGCGGTCTCTGCTTACCACATCCGAAATGACGATTGAAGTTTTGTAATGAACATAGGTACCCATGATGGCGTAACAGAATACCTTCAACTCTTCAGACTTAGCGATCAAAGGTACTTTATGAAGCAGTCAACGCATGGACTCAGATGTTATAGATGTCCATAATTTATAATTATGCTAGACTCTCTACATATTCTATATAGTCTCCACATTTAATCTTATGGAACCTTAAACATGGCTAATTTGCGTTTTTAATATTTACACGTAAAAATTAAATTGTACTTTAATTGTTGTCATACTGATTCCAGTCAACTGGCAAAATTTAAGCATATATCTGTACTTGCACGAGTGAGTCATTCCGGCGTATTACGAGTAGACTAACAAGTTTGTAATATGCACCGGTGGAGTTCACAATGAAATGCCAACCAAACATAACCGGCGAGTATCTACATATACGAGTATAGCTACACTTTAAACATGCTGTCGGATATAAATCTTAATCTGTGTACTATGTCCAAATATTGATGTATTCCAAATTTGAAAAGACCACGGCATACATAAAAGAAGAACCGCAAATGCTCCGTCATTTTTATGCCAGTAAAAAGAAGCATAACATTTGAAATTCAAAATTAGAATGTTTCGAACAAGGTATTTAGGTTTTTAAACGGTCGAAACACTAAAATGGTCTATTCCTATCCCACTCATACAAAAATGCGGTAATGCAAACAAAAACAAATTTTATAGTATTGCACAAAAACTTGTTATACTCGTGTAGCAATATTTAGAATTTAACAAAAAAAAGGAGATGAGTGCATAATACATATTATAATGTTATTGGCTTATACCTACTTTAGTTTGATATAAGGACAAGATTCATATATATACGTGAATAATTTAATTTCAAAAACTCTTATACATTGAGACAGATTTTAGGACTTTTAAAAAAAAAAATTATTAAATTACAATTGAGCATAAGTTGGGCATTGGGCAATATAGAGAATATTAGAAAGAATAACCAATTATTTCCAAAGATATATTAGAGAAATCACTGAGTTTATAAAAACTATAAAATAAATAAACTATAACTAAAAAATATATAATAGTACAGTAAGTAAAGTTCCAACATAAATTGCCGTTCTTGTTTCACTAACGATGTTTTGGTAATTTTATAACCTCCTTTGTTTCTTTCGACAATTTCTTTTTGTTTATGCGTCCTAAAAAATTTGGGTCACGCGACGTGCTACGCATACGCTGATAATTTTTTTTTCTCTTCACTCATTTAAAAATGCAACGATACCAAAAAAATCTCTTAGCTCATATCAAATTAATTGGGAATTATATGAATAAAATACCTAGAAAAGGATAATTTTACTACGACACATATATATATTTAAATATGTTGCAATCATTGCTATTGAGCAATTGGAATATGTTTGCTTCCAATGAAGCTGTAGTGGGAAGGATTTAATTCGTATTCTGAAGCCCCTACATTCATTAGCCGATGTTAATAATCTACGTTGCCAAATCTCATGTAGGTACGTAATGAATTTTAATGGTTCAAAGCTGACTAAGAAATGAGTACTAGAAAATATTAAGATTAGGTATTTTTCGCAAGCCGCTTCAATCGCGATATGAATGGTGACGTAAGCGCACTGCAAACGCGATAAAAACTGATCGTATCGCTTAAAAACGCATCGTTACATCAGCAAAGTAAATGTAAAGTTATCGTATGTAAATATTTAAACGAATAAATATACGAGTAGTTCCTAAGTCATTGTCATAAATACGCAATTCAATCTCGAACTCTTTCCAAATAAGTTCCTATAATTATTCACACGGGTTTTTTATACTAATATAATAAAATACCAGCGTTTAACTAAATGCAAAATATGTGCAGTAATTACAAAAACAAAATCAATTCTGAAAATGTTTGTATGCCTGTATACTTTGTGCGGCTAATTTATTGATACCGATACGATTGAACCGATTAAAACGGCACTTTCCCGATGTTATAAGGAGTACCATAGGCTACTATTTTATAATAAGTTTTTATGTGTTACTCGTATTTATATTATATATATTTCAGTGCCAACTAAAACTATTCGACATAACCTAAATGTCTTTGGTCACGTGTGGGATCGAAAATTTTATCCCGTCTAGACCACGTGTCGGGATGCGGCGACATAAAGATCGCTGGATCAGATCACCGAAAACCGGAATCGCGACAAATGGACATGGAATGTCAGATGCACGAGTAGGCATGGCATTCCCGCAGGTAAAAATTTCGATCGCATTTCCAGAAACTCCAAACGAATACGAGCAACGTTTTAACGAATGAATATCGATTTGGCATACGCGGCCAAGCTTGACATAACAATCAAATTTTTTTAAGAATTCATCAACCTCAGAAACAAATAGGGCAGTTGCTACATGAGACTGCTGAATAAATTAATCTATGTACATGTAGGTAAATTTTAATGAACACACTTTAATCATAGAATTTACTATTGTAATAAACATAAATTTATTAACTGCGCGTTTCTGCCGTGCGGTTAGGGGGCTGCACGAAGGGCGACAAGGTTTAGGGCAAGCGTGAATGTTAGTACTAGACATGGCAGACTCCAAGTTACGCCGAGTAACCGAGTCCCGAGTGTCACTCGGTTTGAAGTTAACCGAGTATTTGGCACAGTTACTCGGTATGGAGATATTAAAAGTCTGTTGCGTGAAAATGTGTATAGGCTTGTTTTTAAGTATCCAATTTTCATGTACCACTGCAGACTTATTCGAGATTAGATATTTATGTGCAATGACCGCAAAAAATCGAAACACGTCCCTCGGAATCTACAAACTTCTAACTCTCTTACTCTCTTTAACTGCAATGATCGATTACAAGTAGTTATAAATTCGCCGAGGAGCCTGAGTACCGATTCTAAAACTAATAGGTACTCGGCCCATCCCTAGTAAGTACGAACCTATTGCACGTCATGAACGGTGTTAATAAAATATCAATTTTGCACGCACTGATTAAACCCGGATTATTGTATAAATTATAATAATTAAAACGTTACATAATAATACTTAATAAGTTAAATATTTTCCGATAAAGACATCTGTAATTACTATATTAACGTATCGTAAATGAAATGAAAAAAAAAATAATTTTCAAACTGCAATCTCGTTCGAAATGTAAGCTTTTCAATAATAATAATAAATGTAATAAATGTAAGGTGTGAGTCAATTTTTCCAGACAAGTACTCGTATAGCTATGCAGAGTAACAAAATTTACTCGTACTATCCTTACAGTAAGGAGTATTGATTTGAGCGCCCCGGGCGGCGAATCCTGCAACGAAGGATGTAACGTAGTTAGAAGTGCTACTATATAAATTCATTAACGATAAGCTTAAACTAACGATTAAATCACGATTTCATATATTTTAAAGCACTTGCAGGTTGACAATTTATTAATAATCATTATTATTTATTTATTTATATTCACAATGTTATTGATCCAAATATTCAATGATTAAAATTCCATTGTACATTTCAAAATAAGAATTGTACAGCCAGTCCAATCCATCTCGGTCCAGTAACCGAGTAATCGACTCGGCTAGGGGTACACGGCAGGCGCGTGTTATCGATCTGACGCGCGAACTACAGAGACGTTTCCGAAACCGGGACCCGAATGTAAGCTTTTCTCACGCTCCACTGTATCTAAACTACTATTATAATTGACATAGGACTTTTGCAACATACAGTGTATAGGCATGTACTGGACAAACATCCTACATTTTAGACCACATCATCACTTTTCAATAGGCGATATTGTGGCCAAATGCTAGTCTATACAATATAATAAGAATCACTCGAATTTTCAATCATTATTTATTTTATAAAAATTATCCTATTTTTTAAGTTGGATCAAATATTAGATATGTACAAAATTTTATTGAAATTGGTTCAGTGGTTTAGGAGATTTTCGCAAACGTACATCGTGACACGGGATTTTTATATATATAAGAGATATGTAGAAATAATCACACACATAGTGTTGATTGTACATAGAAGCTACATCAAACATTGAATATTGAATATTCACCTGGGATTATTCAAATCAAGACTGAATTGACACACTCTAGCCAAGCATGCTTCATCTTAGACCTCAACTCACTGACCAGCAGGAGAGCTCGCAGTGAAACTTATTGCACATTAAAAGAAAAGCCTTACTTAGAGCCTACAGTGATGGTAAGCACTAAATGATGTAACTTTGACGGTGAAATAACTGCCATATGAGGGGAGAATTTCACAACCCCTTACTTATGTTTCAAATAGCCAGTAACTCAAAATGAGGTTGAAAGCTATTTCTCTCCAGTATTATTTGAAACATTGGCAATGTAACAAAATTATAGATGGCATTAAAATTTGTATTGACAGATCATAGATACAAATGTTATTTACAAATATATGTAGTATCCATATGTAAAAACATTCACACACAAGTCTAAGCTGATGTTTAGAAATCATAAATTTGAATACTGAGAAGTTAACTTTAGCCCAAGGAGTAGGATACTTCTGGACCTGTAAAAATCTGAGAAAAGACAAACAATCAATAACTAGAGATAACATGATCGATTACTTTTTCAGTGTTATGTAATTTCATCTATGCTTAATCTATTGTCCATTACCCTTCAGGATTCTTATTCGCAACCATCCATGCTGATACATCTGAGGCCTCTGACAAAGTTTTGAACTGTAACTAGTAATCTCACTAAATAATAACATGAATGAATTTATGTACTACATTTCAGTATTGCATGTCGGGATCAGCCAGTGGTCCTTGGGAAATAAAATGTCAACGATTAAATACAATTGATAATAAAATCAGAAACTGAAACTATCTGCTTTATTACTGCTTTTTTTTAAATTGTGAATAATGAAGATGAAAAGCAATAAGAAAATTTTAAGTACCGTAAAACATGCCAACATTGCCCATCAGAGTAACTTTGCCCATAAGTGTATTTTAAGCAAATCAGTAATTTAGTGAAAATACCTCAAATATATGGTTCACAGGATTGCCCAAATCCTGAATATGATCCTTATTACAGATTATAATGAGCTAAATCTGAGGAGTAATTGATGTGGGCAATGTTGCCTAAAACCTCAGATAACTTTGCCCGCCCTCAAAATCCACCAAATTGTGGTTAATTTGTATAATTTATTTACATATTATACAACAAATGGTTGCACACGATAATAAAGCTATAACACATTGAAAAATAATGGTTATTTACCATATAAAAACATGAAATAAATCAAATTATATGAAAAAACGGGCAATGTCCACATGTTTTACGGTACCTAATTGTTAATTTTATTGGTTTCAGAAACTATGTACGTCATTTCAATATAATTAATAATAATGTAAATGAAGGTAAAAATGACACATTTACTGAAAGTATACGTGGGTAGTAGCAAGTCTTCATACGATATAAAATAGTTAGATACGGAAATTAGTATAAATTTAATTCTTATAAGAAAATAAGTTGCCGTAATTATCATGTACAGTTAACTGACAAATAATGTTATCTTATTTGATTACACGTATACGTCTGATTTTTAATAATCACGTACACGCTTCCAATGTATAGTAACTCCAATTCGTTTTCCTCTGCCACGCACGGTTAACGTAAATATTTACTTACTTGAACTTATTTTTAATCCTCAAATGCAGCAAGATAATCCTTACACGCACCTCACTACACAAAACATAACACCACAAATTCTTGTCATTATACACAAGTTAGTAGAGTTTTACGTCAAACAAAATACAGCATCACAGGCACATTATTATTTGGCTAAAAACAAATGAATTCAAGCATATCCATAGCAGACATTCACTGAAATCTGGATTTCCGAAACTACTTTAATTTGACAGATGTCGCGTTCCGTAGGCGTATCCAAACGTACTCAATATTGACACGCTACGAGTAAACTAAGCAGCACAAGTAGAAAAATGCCGCAAGTAACAAGGCACAGTTACAGCCAATAATATTCGACTGATTTATAACGATAGCATGGCTCTGTCGACCTCGCATAGCTGAGGTGCTTTTTGACTTAGTTGCTTATAAACTTGATTACCCTAGCTTAGGTACGTCGATGCGTTCAAAATTTAAATCTTTAATTTATACACAATTGAAATGTAGGTTCTAATTGTAATGACATGTAACTTATTTTTGCGATTGTTTTTTTTTAAATAATAACGATTTGTCTGTTAATAGAATTCAACTTGATCGCATCTTTAAAATATATCGTGTATATGATAGTGTGCTTCTGCCATCTAGTGGTGAATAGAAACACTAGGTTAGTTAATAAAGTTACAATATAAAAAAGTTGTGGTCGTTGGCCACAAGATGCCCGTAAGTTTTGTTTAACTTTAAAATTTTCAAATGCAAATTACAGACAACCCGCTAAATTTTATAATAACATTGTTTGTGTTTATTAAATCATCAAAATCATCAAAAGCAAATAAATCTAAAAACATTTCTCAGATATTATGAAACAAAAATAAAATGGAGAAACGTTTTCCTAGTAAGTTAGCTAATGAATAATATACGAAACCTTAGTCACGTTATGTCACGGAATCCCATAGGTATATCCTAATATATAAAGTACTCTGTGGGTATAGCTATGTCGTTGTTTTTTATCTTGTAATGGAAGAGTCTGTTGACCCTAATTCTACAGCTTCAGCCGGACTTTGTGATGAGTCAGAGTAGCTCACTCTAAATTAAAGGAGTGGGGGGGGGCTGATAGGAGCGAGACTAATGTTTAATCACATCAAATTCAAGTATATAAAGTTTTCGTTTAATTTGTTTCCACTCAATAGGTATATTATGAAGATGAAATAAAAAGGCTATTTCCGTTTTTAATTTACAAAGTACGTACTACTCTTCACCATTATCAAATAGTTTAACTGATAAGCACATTTCTTTATTTCTTCTTAGAATGAGAATACACTGCAGTAGGCTCCAGCAATAGGACATAAAAATGTTTGCCAAACACAAGGTATAACCCAATCCATTCATATTAGTTTGATAATGAATTGAAAATATAAAATATGGCATATTTATATGGCACTAGTGGCCCGCCCCGGCTTCGCACGGGTATAAAACAGTATTTCTCCACTACTTAAAATATTGGTTTGTAGTACA
>DWGJ01005484.1:0-10354 GCA_018246895.1 Aspitha aspitha aspitha
TGGCCCATTTGATGTTCTCTGAAGACCAAGGACTAACAGAGCGAAGAAATTGCGCAGCTTGTATGTTACAATGGCAGGAGGTTGATGTTCATTTCCAAAGAATATTTTCTTCTATGATAAGTCTCTTTCCTTGCCCCCGTAGGTTACAGTACGTTAATATGCAAAATTATCGTATGGAAAATGAGGGAAATTCTCCTCGCGGTACGCGAAATACCATTGCATTGTCTAAAAAGTTAGTGCAGTGCTACATTTTAGCATTTCGCCGACAGGATTTACGTACTTGTAACATCGTAATAGAACTTTTTGTAATTCTTGTAAATGTAGGTTATGGTTAACTATGCGTTACCAACATAAATCCATATCTTGTACAGTGTTGACCCTAAAAGTAGACACTGGAAGGATTTGTATGAAACTTGACACACAGATTATAATTATTATATTATCTGTAACCTTCATTAAAATAACATATTTTATTTCGATATTCCCACGGGTAACACCGTGGAACACAGCTATTATAAAATAAAATTCACGATAGAATTTAGTGCCTGCCATTTCAGACTGAATCTATTAAGCAAATCCTACGCAAAAAGGCTTAATACGTAAGCTTATTAATTATTATGCTTAGTAATTCATAAGTCTTAATTAGTTTCTATTTAAAATGTATTATATATCCTCATAAAACATGAACGTAGTTGTTAAAAAAATTAATTACGAGAATTCTAATTAAAATACTCTAGATATTTGCTTAGCAACCCAACCGGTCCGTATTAGGTTATTAAAATTTCAATAAAATATATTTTCTGTTAAATAACAAATAAATGTATAAATCACGCATTGGGATCTTAAACAAATGGGAATAAGAGATTAAACCTTAACGAGTGTAGTCGCCAAATGTATGTGTATGTCTGTTATATAAAAATCCCATGTCACGATGTTCGTTTGCGATAATCTCCGAAACCACTGAACCGATCACAATGAAAATTTGTACATATCTATTATTTGATCCAACTTAAACATAGGATAGATTTTATACAATAAATAAATAATAAATGTCAATTGGCAATAAATTCTTACATAAAATCAATTTCTGAACGCACCATATTTGACATATATGATTTGACATGTATAACCACAGCAACGCGTGGTCAAATCCACTAGTACATGAGATAAAAAGTTTGCTTGATTTATACATGAGTTGTGGTAGCCGTGAGTTGTTGTTCGCAACGTTGAGAGTCGCGTGACTTAGTCCCCTCTATTAGTGCTAAGATATAGACGCTCAAAGTGAGGCGAAAGCACTCGAGTCTCATCAGAGCTTACAATTCTTTGTCCATTTAGAAGTACGTCCAAGAAATGGACGCACAAGGAGGGGCCAAAAGATCAGATATTGAAGGACATTTCGGAACACCTCCAAATTGACTACGCTCCGTTGGTCACTCGCGTACTTGGATAGCGTTTTGGTCCCGCGTTTTGCGAGTCTGGCTGGTCAAACGGTATTTATGGATTCCGTTCTTAGCAAGGATATAATATGTATACTGGTATTAGATAGAGATGATAATATTTTTGAAGAAGACAGCGTTTTATATCACTTATAGAACATCAGCATTTAAGTCCTCGCGAGCTGTAGGCACTGGTTCACGTTTTCACCGCAAATGCAGCGATAGGGCTCGTTCGAGAAAATCGGTCACAATTTTTCTTAGACTGTTTCTTTTATGTTTCGTGAATAGTTATATTGGTCAAATCACGAAAATACGAGTATTTCTAAATTACTATAAATTGTAATAGTTAAATTCATCATTTACGTAAAGTCATTTATAACTTATTGATTGAATTCCGAATATTTTTCGTTTAGTTCAGCATCATAGTATGTACTGTGTAAAGCTGCTGTCAATTAATGTAAAGCTGTTGAGTCTCTACTCAACTTTGTACTCTTGTCCTGACTTTAAATATATATATTGTCATCCTGAATCTAAAGACAGTGATAAAACGTAACTTTTGTAAGACCTTGGTGTTTAGAGCACCAACTTGCGCAAATGTTTCGCTTTTAGAATAAATTCACTCTCCCGAGTCCTTTTTATTTAGGCAAAGCAATCGAATGTACTCGTACCTCGTCTTTTGTATCCAAGCGACATGGAATCGAATAAAATGTTCATTATAGTTAAGTGTAGTAAACTTCTTATTAATTTATTGTTAAAGACGAATTTGTAGGTTTCGTGTTACAGTATTATACAATTTCTACTGACAGTTGCCGGTCACTTTTCATTTGCCTAAATATTTATATACGAGTAGATACTCGATTAATACTGTACAAGTTTCAGAACTTGTAAGTCAATTCAACAAACACTTCACCGAAAACATAAACGAATAATTTTACGAAGTAAACTGAGTCATCAGCGCTTCCTTCGGAGGTATTTACAGTGCGCTATAACATGGGTTTTTTTTCAAAATAAGCTTAAAAAAATATTTCAAGTGTGTATAAGCGCTGGTGTCCACATCAATTGCGTTATGTACTTACGTTTGCCATGACCATTTTTACTATATAAAAAAGGAAATCCTTGTCCAAAAGTGGAAAAGTAAAAGGGGTTATAAAATACAATTTCCTTTGAACTATAATATTCTTGGTCCTTTTTAAAATACGTGATACAATTTAAATCCGCGATAATGACCTGATAAACGACGGAACCAATTAGATGCGCAGAAACGGCATTTGTTTCCAGTGCCTACTACACTTGACTATGTATTTCCAAATGAATCTTAAAAAGTTATATTCGCTCACATCCGCATCCATGGATCACTAAGGTTTGCTTTGTAGAAAGCCCGAGCGAAGGGAGTTCTGTGGGGTACTTTTTCAGGACACGAAAAATGCATTTATGATTCCGTCATAAATGTTGTTTCACGGCTTCATACTGTACGTGTCTGTGCAAAGTTAACGATTCATTGCACGTCTCCGTTTATGGTTATTGTACAGTTCTATTCACCCTCTTTAATCCGCTTTACTCTCTTTGGAAGTGGCCTTTCATTTTTTATTTTTTTTCGTTGTCCGGCAAAGTTAGCAAACCACGTCATTTACTTATCAAAATACATCAAAATAAATGGTTTAATTGTATTATAAATACATAAATAGACTTTAATGGTTTGTCTTTCTTTTCAGTTTGTGTTAAATTACCTATCCAGAAAAACTATATGCGTGCAAAGGGCATACATTTGTTAATAAGGACTTCTAAGACTTTCTAATACCATCATTTCCAATGAATATCTCCATGCCACTTTGTACCTCCCCATCATCAAGTCGATGCACCTAGATATACATAGATTTTAAAAACAAGTAGACATAGGAATGTGTGAATAATAATTGATTTGATGGTTACACGCGCAAGTTAGCGTAAAATGTAAATTAATTTGGCGAGCGAAGCGATTAATGTAACAATCCCAATTGAGTACGCACAGACGTTCTGTGTCTTGCGAGAAACACGGGGTATTACCATACCGCTCGACGGCTCCTGTGATCTATCACATGAGCGAGCGTGAAATTGGCTGCCTACATTGTGATGCCTATTAACTATAAATAGATGGATGTGCAGTTAATCAACCAGTTAATTGAATATCTAAAACTATGAATAAATTAGTAGCATGTAAATTAAAATAAAATAAATTAAAGAACTCCTACAACATTGTAAATTTCCAAACGCAGAAAATGACCACAAATCGTACTCGGATTGAAGCAAAATTGACTATTAAAATACCGGCACGATCACAAAGGTGTCCAAACATTTAAAAACAATAGAAAGTCACAGTCTGCAGTGCAGCTTAAGAACAGATAAAATAACCAACTACTGAAACAGTAGTTACATAGTTCGTTGTTAGTATAGCCACAAACGTCGTCATAAATTTCCAATGCATTTTAAATCACTGCCCACTATATTATATGCATGTTAAAACAGAATATTATTATGCCAATACTACTGTGATATAAATTGAAGAAAACCTAATGGACTGAAAATATAAATGGTAAGTTGACATTTTACGTAAACAGCTTGCTGCCATTTTATACAGTAATATAAAGGCAGTAGTATTTCAGGAACATCGATGTTTTGCACTGGATTGCTCCTAGACAGGAACGTGTATGTGTGCTTATGTATGTAATACAGTCATCCATACATCCATTTATTCGGTACACTAATCAAACGCTTTCACAGGTCGTTTGAAAACGCTTAACACCGGAGCAGTTACGTTCTACTTCATTGCTTACAAAGCGGCTGGGCTTTCAAATATCTTGGTTAGGTTTGCGCGAAAACTAAGACCGTCTCGACTTACTGAAGTATTAGCCAGCGTGCTATCTTGCTACCACACTCGTGTGTTCGAGGAATGAGTCAGTTCATTACTTCCACGCCAATTACGTTTAATTTTAAAAATATTTCATGAGAAATTCTGCTTAGCACCGTTTTTTTATAATGTTCAAAAATTTTAAATTCCCATTTAGTATCCCTTATTTAAGTTTATCATAACATCCACATCTCCGATTGACATTGTGCTGCTAAGTACATAGTTATTGAAAAGATTCTTTAATAAACATGCCCGAAGTAGAATAGTAGGGAATTTTCGTTTCGACGTGACATACAGTTTAATTCAAAAGATGAATATATCATACAATATCAACGAATTCATTTGTGTTAAACTTTCTGAACATAACCGTATAGGTGTCTAAATCTACAATAGGCCTGATTGCAAGAGTTGACGTTGTGAAGTATTAACAAGGCGTTAACTTGGCACTGCACTCGCCGAGTTGAGGTTAGAGCTAAATTAAGTGCTTCGTTAATGCAATATATAAGCTTTAATTTTTTTTATAGTTTTAGTTAGAGCTAATGGGCAACTTATTGCCTTGTATGATACAGAAACTTTAGTTTAATTAAAAGCTGTGGCTCTACTCTTTAGTGGAACGGACGCTGATTCCTCAGCCTAATAGTTTCGAACCAGCATCACCATTAGTGACCAATCCAAGACCACTAAACCTCCAATATGATTTGACGAGACACTATTTCGATCACCAGTACAAAACAGGCCCACTATAATATATCGAAATTTGCACCGATAGTGTAGCTTACACCACACAATATAAAAACATTGACGAAACTGCAGCCAAATCGACTTATAGTCCAATAAATTCGTGCTAAAAAAACAGGCGAAACGAGCGTTTTATATCTGATGCAATTTTTTTGTTTTTGTCAAAACACGGCAAAGTTAACTTAAATTCTAGTTTTAGAAGTGAGGGCCGTGGACCTCGTGCAAATAGCCTATGGTTATAATTAGATTTTAGTGTTAATCTAGTGAATTTAGTATTAGGACTATTATTTCATAAAGTTGGCCACATTGTCACACAACATTGTCTTCTAACTTTTCCTTGTAAATTTTATATTTAACAAGTTATAAATAAAACTAAGTTTCAAATAACGTTCATAAAAATAGTATAATAGTTAAAGTACTTACAATAAATTAATCCAATGATTTTTAGTTTCCTATAGATTCTCCTAAGACCTAATTAATCCATTTTATTTATTGACTATTGTAATATGCGGGCATTATATTGTGTAAATTAGCCAAATATATTATCTCCATTCAGTAGAGGTATTAACGCCGCCTTTGATACGCGAAATTACCATCAATATATTGGTATCCTACAGCAAGCTAATAACACGTTGATGTAAGGCATCTCAAACCTCGAATTCATCGCTGACATACATATATTATGTATATATATATAAGTACTTTAAGTTTACGTAGAAGAAAATGTAGATATATACAATCAATATAAATACGTCGTAAAAAGAAATATTATGCGTAGCAGAATAAAATACGAATAAAATACTTGCAGCTGCCTAGGCTTCTTCAAGGTCCCTTGAACATAACATATGTATGTAGGTATCTGTAAGACCGGATATTCGGATTCTAGTGTGGTCTGGTAACAAACAGTTCCAGCTTATAATACGGGATTCTAGGATAGAACACTGGGTTGGAACACTTACCTTTCACTTACGTAAAGCCACCCATCTTTAACTTTGTACGTATTCGTTATATTTACGAGTACACACTTATTGTGTCTGATAAATAATTATAACTGCGCAACAAAATGACTCACTCAGTTGGACCGGGAAGATCAAATATAGCATTATTCGTAAAGTTTGAGATAGTATTTAGGTACGCAAAACAAGCTTTCAAAAGTCCTCTACATTCTCTACGTGAAACTTATTATTAAAACCGTATGGAGCGCTTCTAAGCGTTTTAAACATCAGAAGGAAACCGGGGCTGAACGAGCCAATTTTAGAAAATCCTTATATCATTCGGATAAAACGGCTACTATGTTAAGCAGTTGTTGTTCACTGTAAGTAAAATTTAGTCTATTATATGGATGTATATGCACATTTCGTATTGATTTAAAGTTTTGGGTTAAGCGATTTTTTAAACATCAGCAACAAAGCACCCAATCTCAGCCTGGACAATAGTATCTCTTGTTTTTATTAAATATCATACAAATATATACATGGTAGGAAAGTTTTGGGTATTTTATATCGCTCGCACAGCAATGAAACAGTCCCTTAAATCCGAGATTTCGGTGGCAGCCGCAAATACTCACAAATAAGCAATTTACAATTCTGATTCAGAGTGAGCTTACCTATTCATCATTTAGATTTATAGTCCTTTTATCTAGCCTATCTATTTTCGTGTTTAATTAATGGAAATAAGAAAATGTAACTGATGAATAGAAACTGCGTAATTGTTAGGATCAGGTTACCGCGTCTAAATGGTTTTTGGCTACTTCGAAGTCGTGTTTTGTAAAGTTCGCTTGTCTTAGCCCGTCCGGCGTTCATAATTAAACAAGAATGGTTAAGCAAAACATTGTCTGGAACAATACCGAAATAGGTAAGTACTTGTTTAACACCTACATAGAAAAATCCTCATAGTGATAATCTTAAAATATATACAACAGATGTGCCAATGTATGGTAAAGATATTCATTAATAATATAAAATCAATGTTTATAGCTTAGTGCATTGCTTTATAGTTTAGTCCGTTAATTAAAGAACTTTTGTTGCTATTAAATTATTCAATGTCATCAAAAAAATGATTAATCTACTTTATCTACTAAGTAGTGCACCGCACATGTAATTAGGTAATGTCATATTTTCTGCTAATTTATCCATTGCGGTCATATAAATTGAGTATATAAATAACTTCTGTATTATCACGATATAATAAACTGTAAACGAGGTCTAGGATCAAAAAAACACGTACACAATATTGATTTTTTTGCGTAATTTATTTATAAAAATACATACGTACACAAAAAAAGACAAAATACTTGTATAACAAAGGCGATAGATTATCTATCTACATTATTTATAATAACGATCGGCACAGAACTGTAAAGTTGATACATACATAGAGTGCTGGGAGTTTTTTTCGCCGGCTTTTTTCTCCCGGTCTACTATAGCCTGAGGGGCGCACAAAGCCGAAGTACGATGACTAAAACTTGACGTTCATTGAGTGTATGTACCTTATAATGAATAAAAGAATTTGAATAGCTGGGAAGAGAGAGAGTACCCTATTTTAATCCGTAATGGCAAGACTTATTAATGTGACATAGCTATAATGCTGACACTGTATATCCGGCTGATTTTTTAAGACCTTGAGCGTCTATGACTATTGGAATGGTCACAACATCATCAAACCATTCGAATGGTATTGCTACATTTGAATAAGTTAAGAGCTCGAGCTGATTATTACTGATACAGTGAGGGGACTGCTCAGTTTACTTCTCGCGTAATTGCTAAGAGTCGACAGATTCGCCAGATTTTCGTCCAACGTTCCGTTTTATTGCTTATCAGATAAATCGAATCTGATCAAACGTATTGCAACGCTTAATATGGATTCGTTCCGACCTCCTATTACCGGGAATCAGCTTTAGTTGTTCTGTACGTATATTCTTGGGGAGCTTAACTTTGACTACGATGTTATTTTATGGTAAGTACTACTTCTGTCTTGAGTAAATTAAAAATTGCTTTAAGCGCCATTTGGTTTTGCAGATAGCCTCTCCAGATTTTCAATACGGTTAAGATTAGTACAGCTGTTTTAAAAGTGTTTTTGAATAACGCCGAATTGTTCTAATGATTTGAAGTAATTGTAAAATCATATATTGTGTACGTGATTACTAAATCATCGAAGAACAGGTTAAGTAGTTACTGAGGTTTTTAATGTAATGAATTTCCAGCTGGTGTTAATAAAATACTGAAATGAAGAAAGAAATTTACTTCATTCAATGGAATTGTACAATTGTAAAACGGTTGTACAATTTCTAAGCACTTTTCATTCATTTTCCTACCAAAATGTTATGTTGGACGTAAGCGTGTTGGAAGATGGTATAAGGACACTATGCGTGGGGTGTGGCAAAATGTAATAGTCAGATCGCATCGCACAGTCAGTTGCTAGAGCACATTTGGTAACGGGCTCGAAACAAACTACCGGCACACAGTAAAATATTAATTTTAATGATTCGCACTGTCACTGCGGAGTTATTGCCCGCTGCGACTCTCGTCTTCAATATTAATCGTTTGGCCTCGTCGCCCAAGTTCGGGTGTCATATGAATATTCTCTGGATGTCTGGATGGATGTCACCTCGACACCTATATTTTGATTTAGACGCCTTTCAAATTCGAAAACTTTCAAATTGTATTTGCTTCATTGCGTGATAAGATTCCACTTTAGAGGTCATGGTAACTGTTATCGTGGATTACATAGATATTAATGCATTATTATCGAAGTATTACATTGAGGTTGCTTTCCTCACGAACAATGAGTTAGCAGGAGTATGCATGAGTATGAGCTGCGTTCTGTTAAATCTCAAAGAGCAGTTTTCATATGTTTCGCTTCAAAATATTCGATATATTTATGGCTGTTTGTAAATTTTACTTCATGAATATTTTTTATCTTTTTTCTTTTTTGCACTCCGTGGTCAATGTACAGATCTGTAATCTAGGTATCCACAGGATAAGTCCACAGTCCACCGTGCAACTTGACATACTGCACACGTCATAAGAATATAATGAAGAATTCGTCCTCGCGCAGGTAATATAATGAAGTGAAAGTTAAAAATGAAGTATGACAACAAAAAATTCAGTCAATCGAAATGGCAAAACGACAACACATTGAATATCGTAAGTATAATATTTAGGGTACAACGCGAGGCAGGTACAATGGATTAATTTGAAATAAAATGTATACACAACTGAGTTTCGGGCCCTACATCGAGCTATTTACGACCAAAAAAACATGTATCGTCGGTGTTATTCTCTTCAGTGGAAAAGCTGAGCTAATATCGATATGAAAGGCGATCTCGATGCCAATTAGTTAAAGGCTCAATTTTTTAGAGTACCCTCACTTAATATATGAGCACTGCGCAGCCGCGGATTTACACGCTTTTGGCAGCCTATTAAGACGATGGCGATGTGTTGGAATTTTTTTGAGTTCCGTCGAAAAACATCTGTAATGTCGAAGTTAAAATCTTGTCTCAATTTTTGATTGCAGGTGATTACGTTTTTAATTCATATCTTTTTTTTCACGTTTCAGCGGTCCACTGTTGGACCGGGTCTCCTCTTATAGTGAGAGAAATTTAAGCCATTGTCTGCCAAGCTGGGCCAAATTTCACAAATACAATAATAGTCAAATCTTAAAGAAGTAAATAGTATCAACCAAATTTAGTCATTTAAGCGACATTGATATTTAGCATAATTTTGCCCATAGCATCTAAACTTTACACGACACCATTGCATCCCATTATCGCTCATATGACCTAGACAATACGATCAATAATTGGGTGATTGATTGAGTAAATTGTTGACTAACTTTGCGACGTACCATATTCATACGGTACGCAAGTTTAAGCGTTTAAGCAAGTTTGAAATTCAAATGACGCATCGATATTGAGCTTCTCGGAACTAAACTGACGACTGACGAACAAATGTTACATTTTAAGGCACACTTTACAACCTTGTTAATTAAATTCCAAGTTTAAACGCTTAAAGAGCGCACAGACGAGCGGTTAAAAAGTCGCGGCTGCTGCACCGGCGCGAGCATGTCGACACGATCCGAGTGGTAAGAAGATATATAATAAAGACTAGTGGCCCGCCCGGCTTCGCACCGGTATAAAACAGTATTTCTCCACTGTTTAATGGATGTAAGAGCTTAAAAAATGAAGTAACTTCTCCCGTTTTCCTAACATTTCCCTTCAGTGCTCTGCTCCTATTGATTGTAGCGCGATGAAAAGTATACTATAACCAGCTCAGGAGTATGAAAAATAATTGTACCA
>DWGJ01005485.1:0-10354 GCA_018246895.1 Aspitha aspitha aspitha
GTCACCGTGTGTTGTGTTATGTGTCATTTGCAATAGGTTATAAATACACACGGCATAACCAAAAATTTTAATTTACATTTTCTAGTTGTCGTCCAGCGTCCGAAAATCGACCCTAGTTAATTAAATAATTTATTAAAATTTATCGCACATAATTTTCTAAGATGTTTCTGTCTATTAATGTTAGATAGGTACAATGAATGTCAAGAATCTCTGTGCTTACAAACCTACCATGTTTCATCTACATTTATCACTCTCTTCATACTACATTGGTGACACCGGTTTCAGAGGCTCTGGGCTCCCCGTCAGCCACTCTCTGATCTATTTGGTTGAGATAGCACAGTCTTGATCTCTCTCGGCATCTACGTCCATTTTTAATATTAATTTAATTTAAATTATACATTATTTTTAATTTAAAGTATTCTTTGACAATTCTTTGTTTAATAAAAAGTTCGAGATTAAATAATTTTTTACCGCCATCTTTGGTGGTTGTCTAAAACTATTAGGAATGCTTCGAAAGACAATACAAACAATTAGATCTGTTATTAAACAGTCAACATAGATGTCGCTGTAAGCCGCCGAAAGAATAATGAAACGTGTGACAAAGATGGATAGTTAGGTTATTGTACGAAATGAGTGAGATGTCATGATATACCCCTACAAGTGTAGAGTGGCATACATTGACGGTGTCGTGACAGTACCGACACATACAAGAAAAGAGAAGTTGTAAAACAACAACTCAGTTCGCTGCATGTGCTTACTTTTCTATCAGATGTAAAATGGACGGGCGGTCGTGTTGCTGCGCGCTCGCGAACTCCGCGTGTTCGATGTAAAATCGATGTTTATTTTGACGTGAATACGAATATTGTTTACGCGATTGTTCGACTTCTTCGGTGTTCGGTTGCCGAAGGAGATTGTGTTGTGGTAGTGTTTTTTGTTTGACGCTAGCGTTCACTTCACAGTTCACTTGCAGTGATTTTGCTGATAGCTCACTCACCGGTGGGTGCGCGCGTGATAAACTACGTGTTCGGTTAAAAAAAGGCGAATAATCGCCTAGTGTGGGTGTTTTACAGTACCACCATGCTGTGCACGGTGACATAGTGAACGCTGAATTGACCCTGACCTCTGACAACATGTCTGGGCGATCGGATTGCAGGAAATTTGCACCAAATATCTTCAACAAGAGCAAGTGCACTAATTGCTTCAGGCAGAAGGAGGAGCATAGTGCTGAAGCATTGGAATCTAATCGGGTATGTCCTTTTTGGAATTTGGCTAAAGTAGGGGAATCCAAACATACGTCTAATCAACAACACGGACACGATTCGCGTGTGGGTGTATTCCATAAAATGTGCATGTGTGCGTAGGTTGACTACTCTTCAGGTGTTGACCTAACGGGCTGTTGTACGTAAAAAAAGCCAAGAACAAAATGAGTACCTCAATTTATATTTGTCGCCTCTATCGCCTCTAGAACTAATCTCAAACAACTGCGTTCGAGTATGATGTAAAATGACTTTACTACCTACTGATTTTATAAAGATTCCAACGCATTCTCTGCTTTCCCAAACGACTATACTAGATTAATTACTATTCACGAATGTTTATTACATCATAATTATTAATGCATTAGGTATAGGTCTCATTCACTTCCGTTACATTTATTCAAAATATATATTTGATAAGATTAAGATTGAAAAGTTTATTTTAAAATAAAAAGTTTTATCAAATGCTTAACGAAGATATTATCATTAATTCTTGATTAATTTATAATACCTATACCGACGTGTAGAAAAAAATCACTTTCATAAAGTTATCGCGGTGATAAAAGCCTGTTCGTTTGTTGATAGCACTGAAATGATTTCGTATCGGGATAATAATTTTCTTTTAAATCGATATAAAATCCACTGATTATTATAACAGGCTCGTTAAGGTCATGAGATATTGCGTTAGTAATACAATATGTGGTGATAGATGATTCGTTTTCCTTGCAAATATTGTGTTGGAATATTTTAATGTGTTGGAGAAGTGCGACGTAGTTACCGAAATTACTTTTCATGGTAAAATTATTTACATTTATCTATTCTTTAATTTCCGATCTTCAAACATAAAGATGCCACCATTGGTTAGGTTATGCGTAAATAGACATTTTCCGATTAATTGTAGCGGCGTTAACAATTTATTTTTCAGCCGTAATTCATATCATAATAGATATTTCTGGGAAATTGAATCTACAACTTGGCTATTATGTTATGTAAGCCAATGTATAGTTGTTGTGTATGTTTGTGTGTCATCTGTTAGATTAAAAGCTTTCTCCCATTCATTGTCAGTGATTTTTATGGAAAGATTAACATTTGAATTCGAATTTGAATTGTCGAAACACATCGAATTACACACCGACGCCAAATTGTCGAATGTCTTACAGCATAATTTATTTTAATACCTTGCTAAGGTCGACAAGTTACTTTGAATTTATCACTTCAAATAGCTTATTACAATTGATAATTCAATCTTTGTTGTACTATTGTGCGTTTTGTTGTTATACGATTTCGTACTGATAAGGTTTGAAGCTTAATTTGTTTGTTATAATTACTATTGGCCGCAGCTTACGACACATAGGAAAGAATTTAGTATCTTTGTCCGCCTTATCTTAAAATGGTACTAGGATTTTAATAGTAATTATTATTATATCTTAAGATATTTTCACTCTTGACGTTGTTCCAAAACTAAGCAAAGCCTGCACTGTAATCATATTCATTCATTTATACGACCTGTTATATTGTTGCATTCGTCTTATATTGTCATTGGCTGCTAACTTGTTTATCCCACTGCTGGGTCTGGGTCACTGGTGTTCTGCGGGAGGCCTTAGGCACATTTTTCTTACTTATAGCGTTACATTAGTGTCATCATGTCATATTAATCTTATAACCACAAATCAACATTATCTCAAGTGATGCGTGTTTTAAATGATTTTATGAAATTTCGTAATACAGTGAGTTCTATTTATTTGTTAATGGCCGGTGATGCTTCCACATGCGCTCGTCAAGACAAAAATGTTTAAATAGATGTTATTGACCCGTTTCTTTGGCAACTGAAAAACCAGTCTACATGAAAGTGCTATTAACATAATTAGCAGTTTGATATTGTTCATAAACTTGTCGCAATATAAAAGATAACGTTTAGGAATTGAAAACCTTTTCTAGGTTTTATATTCCAATTTCGCTACTGTTTAACCAATTTAAAATCAGAGATAAATTTGAATATTTACATCGATATAAATATTTTTAAGAAAAAACTGGGAAAATAAAGCCTAAATTAATCGACTATATAATAAAATAAAATTTTAAGACGCTTCACAAATCACTGCCTTATTATTACTTGTGGAATGGAGCGCACCGGTTTCTAGGCGCCATTTTGGCATTCCATATTTAAAAGTTATAGTGGGTTAAGTACCCAATAGAAATATTTTAAGAGACGTTACTGTTCGAGTATTGAGTGGTTAACTAATGTTTCTTATAATCGGTTAGCTGTAAAGTTGTTTAGTTATTTATGCGCTATTTTTTCTTTCCTGTTCTAAAGCCAGTAGAAAGGTATTAATTGACAGACGGTATGTCGGGTTTATTTGCGACGTCAATTGCTAGTCCAGCTTAGATTACACTTATGTGAGGTTTCAATTGTACGTTTCTTGCGTATGACAAGTATGCGTTCGGATATTGCCGTGACTATGTACATATTTATACAAAAATTTGATATAAAAAAAAATGCAGGCCCATGTCAATAGAACAGTGCATAAAACAAGTAATTGATGTGCGTACTAAATACAGACTATGTTCAGAGCAATATACAAGCGCACATTAGGTAGGTACGATATTTATAGTCTGTGCAACTTGCGCGAACGACTTATAACATGTCCGTGTGATTGATTCATTTACACAAACGTAGCGAACAGGATGTGATGGTGAATTTATGTATTCAAATCGCCATTTTGCCGCGTTTACAGTAATCTATTTTGATTCCTGTCGAGCCGTCGCATTTCGGTTTATTTATCTGTGATGTTAGGCTGAATGAAACATCGTCCGTCGCCGTCGGAAAGGGATTGCCAGTGACCCAACGGTTCTATCCGTTATAATAACACCTGATGTTATGATTTTAACCGGTGTGGAAAGCGATTCGAGTTTCATATAAATAATACATAATCACTATTTCATTTATTATCCTATATCACTTTAAGGTTGATAGTGATAAATATTCGAAGTTATATTTAATACAACATTACCAGTATGGGTCAATATTTCTAAGAATCTAACCTTTCGTTTTATTAAAAAAAAAAATTCGCAATACTCGAATTTCAAATTGATTCGTAAATGAACCTATATGACTGACATGAACTGAAATTGCCACATAGGAAAGGCACCTACGTTAGAAATTGTAATAATGCCAATTTCGTTTTCATCTACGTTTCTAAATGATATAAATGTTTATTAAGCAATCCAATCGTTTACTTGTTAACGTGTTTGATGTGACGTAACGAATGTATGAAAATTATAATTTGCCTAACGTCAATCTGACATTTCAAACATTCCAAGTTCAAACTGATCAACCGCTCTTGCGGAGGTCACTTAACGCGTCATTCCGATCCCGTTGCGCACAAGCAGGATGCGCGGAACAACGTGGTCTCCTGCTCTATGGTATTTGTGTCTATGGCGCGAACCATACATGGCCTTGTGTTTTCGTCGCTTGCACAATAACGCCCATCCCAAAAAGCGCGCGTAAATTGTGGCCGCAAACAGAACGCTTTATGTTTGACGACCACAGAGTAAACAACGAACGAAAAAAGGTAACAAATGTCATATTGTTAGTTACACGGGTTATTTTTTTAAATCATTTTTATTTTTATTTGCATTTTATTTTGTTTATTGTTATCTTGTTTTGTCTTCGTAGTTTTAGTACTAACATAAGTTTAAGTGTTGATTCTTATTACTAACACGTAAAATTTGTGTATTATGTATTTAGTGATGTTAATATTTGTTTAATATGATTGTAAATTTGTATATTTTGTATAGACATGGAACTGGACTTCCGTTAGTAAAGTGTTATTATTATTAATACACACTTTTCAGGGTTCTTCATTTTAGGTTCAGATACTTAACATTTGTTATGTAAGTAATAGCCGAAATAATTGCGTAGTTTTAAAAAAAGCGTTTCATGGTTGCCATGACAACGTGTGACGTGTGTTTTGCGACAACCTTAGCGCTTGCAGTCCTTCACGCGTTAGAAAGAATACGTTAGCTGCCGATATTTATAATTTCCCCCGTACGCTGCATTAGAATGTTCAATTTTAAACACACAATAAAGTTAAAACGACCAAACGATGTTACCGTTCAAGAGTCGTGTAAATAAATGAACCAATGACACGCGTCTGTCAAATGTCCGCCATTTTTTTCCCAATAACGCACCTTGATCGATATAAATGGATCTGTTCGCATCTGGCATAAGGGTGTTGTTGTACAAGTGTCATTTAACGATTGAGCTAATTTAATAGTAGTTCGTATTTCCAAGAAAATTGTTGCCCTATGACTTTCCATATATCACAGTGAAAGTTCCATTGAAATTGGTTCAGCTGTTACCGAGATTAGCCCGGACAAACAGAAACACAGACAGACAAAAATTTAAATGTAAGTTTATCTGTGTTCTAGTATCGTGTCAATAATAAGCACTCGAGAAAACAGTTATTTGTTATTTACAAATCACAGATAGACATTTCAATTTTATTTATGGCTACGTATAAATAACACATCGAGGATGCGTGGTATGAAAAAGGACTAAGACGAAGACAAAGACATTTATTTGCACAAATATAGGTACATTTAGAGATGTCATAAAATTATTAGATCACTCCATATTTTGCCTTTTACGGCGCACAAATTTAAAACACGAATTTATAATTTTACAACATTTACCATTAATAATTAATTATCTATTGTTGCTTTGTTATTTATTACTTAATTTTTAAACTAATATTAACTTATATTTATAATCCACATAAAACCGTTTCTTTAATACAGTTAGGACCCAATGTTGTACAATATTATATCAAAGTCTCAAAGGACTGCGTTGTACCATAAAAAAATATTGTTTTCATCTTTTAGTGTGTAAGTGGATACAAAGACGGTAGTATTTTTAGAGTACCTTGGAAAGCGTCGCGTAGATTTAGCGAGGAGATCTTTCATCGCCCGTCGTTGACCGTGTGACACGTTGGTGACACACAGCTGTCTGACTCTGTACACCGAGAAAAACGATAATTATTTACATAATTGTGTGTACTCTCGGGTGTAGCGTTACGCTGTTGTTATTTAACTATTTTATCTCGCTGATAAGCTGCTGTGCGTGTAAACGACCACACATAAACACACACGCACACACGCACACATATAGAACACACATGCACAAAACGCATCTTAGTCAACTCTCTTACCTCTTCCCACTTGATTAATGTTAATTGGTATTTATATTTACTTTACTGAACTAAACCGATGTTGTAGCCAGTTGCAAGCAGGATGAATGTCACATTGCAGTTATATTTCCAGTCAGATAGAGTCGAATGTGAATTTTATATTGAAAGAAAATCTTTATTTCTATATAAAAAAAAACAGAAAACAGATGTAAGTAAAAAAAAGATACAAAAACAAAAAAGTTACAAAAACAAAGAAAACAAAATGAGTCTTAAGCTTTTTTGTTATAAATATCCCTTGATTATATTTTTCAGGAAGCACGATTAAATATTATTTACATGTTTACCGAATTAACTATATTTATACACTTAGAATTACATCGTTTTAAAATAAATACAAATATTAAGAGTATATAAAAAGTATATAAAAATGTATCAACCATTTTATGTGATGTTATTTCGTAAGCCGATAAAATTATTGTTGCTCTTGTCAGCTTTATTAACTGATATGTCAACACAACAGCCCTTTGTGCGTTTATGTTAAGGCCCATTGAAATATTGAAACAACCTCTCATAAGGAGACTCTTGAAAGTGCTCAAGAAACCTTTTCGTTTCTATAAGGAGTGTATTTCGATTGTTTGAACCACTTATAACAAACTCGATTCGTTCGTGAAACACCACACATTATGTTCGCACAGCCAACAAGCGTACGAGACTCGGCAGACATTTTATTTATTTGTAAAAATTAGTATCCAATTTTAATGGTTCTCATTCATTCGGTCGATACGAATGGAGTTTCTTGCAAAAGTAATTATAGAGAGGGACGGCGATAGCGCGCGCGAGCGAGACGCCTCATGAATCAGCTGTCAAAGTGAACGGAGTTGGTAATCAGATAATAAGTCCGCAACAGACACGCCGAAGTACTTTCGGCCCAAACAAATACTCACTTACGCACATGTCACACCTGTTAAAACAACGTGAAATAAGTAACCCCGTTGGGGCCCGGACTATTTTGATACCATTTATATAATTAAATTAACATTTATATCTGTATTATCGCTTTCTTTTATTTATTATCAGACTCGTTCATTTAGCAAAGCAGCCAATTAAATAACGGCTAGCTCGTTTGATTAATGTGCAATCGTACGAATTTGTATGCGGTTTTTAAATAAATAAAATCGCAAACTCTAACGATAACGATAATACAATTTGTCATACTTGTTTTACGTTGTTTATGAAAAAAAATGACAATAAAATTAAACATCGTCTTAAAAAACAAGTTGGCTTCACGGGTATTGAAAATAGACAAACATTAACATAACAATTGTTTCATCTAATAATGTTTTTTTAAATTTCGACCCGTTTAAAATAATACGTTCAGCGAGAAATATATACAAGGACTCTCATTCCATCATTCCGGTTCATCTGCATTAGTTTCTAGCAGATTAAGTTTGCGCACAGCTTTGAATGTTTGACGCAACCGAATTTGACCTACTATACCGTACATAATTCCCTTTTGCAAGGAGGCGCATTTAGTGCGTAGATTGATTTACCTTTCGTCTGACATACATTAAATGTTCATAAATCACAACATTAGTTGCTTACATCTCATCTAATGTTTCTCGCATATAAATTAGGTCCATTGAATGAGTTTCGCGGGAGATTAAGTTGTTATACAGAGATTTTCATTTAAGTAATGATAAATTAGGCAATTCAGAGATAGCTATGTATCTGGAACAAGGCAGAGGTATATACTATAGTAACCAGACAACGAATTGTATAGTACATACTATTACACTACTAAATGTTTTACATTTAAAAATTCGAATCTACAACCTGCGGTGGCAGCACTCAATTGCCTGTCCTTGCTAAACCAACAGACTATTGTATTGTTTTATGTTTTAATACTTGGCTAGTAATTGTTTATGTGGCGTCATTGAAAAATTGAAATTAACCTTTTTTAAATTAAAAATAAACAAACAACATCATCAGGTTATTCAATTCATTTCTTAAGAATAAAATAAGACATGTCTGTTTGCTTGGTTTTCGCTATGACCCACTAACTTGCATTATGAGAGTGGATATAGTCCATAACTAAAGTACAGACGATGACTGGTAAAAGGAACCTATCATGTATTCAAGTCAAAGTAAAATTAAATAATTTAAATTTTCATTTTCGTCTTTTTACATATCGCGTGTTGAGTGCTTACAAACATGATATAAGTAAATATAAATATAATATGTATACCGCACATTTACAACACAATAGATGTTCCAAATCCGTCTCCCGTTCCACCCGAACGCGGCTATTCAAGAATGTTGGCGACAATTCACCACAAAACGGCTCGATTCGGTATAACGTGACAACCCGTCAAAGCCAAGGCTAGATCTAAACTCAGTTAAGTGCCATTCCGTCTTGTGGCAATCTTCCGTCGGTAAATTGGACCTTAGCCGTTCGTAATACCGCGTCCGCGATGTTAACGTTGTCGGCTATTTATAATAATACGGAAACGTCACAGCCTCAAATGGTTCGGTTCGGGCAATTATCTTGACAAATGCCCCACTAACGAAGCGACCTGACGCGCGCCATGTTGGACGAGGTGACGCCGCGAATAGGCAGCTAATGATACATACATACTTCTTATTTAACTAATAAATACGTGATAACTTTTTTATTGGCGGAGAAAGTTTTAAAAAACACCGCCCTCTATCGGCACAGGTATGCACAAAATTCGCATATCATTGTTCCGTCGTAATATTAATCAATGATCTGCAATATTAACATGTCATTATAAGGTCCAAGTTCGTTGACCTCGAATTTTAATTGAGATGGGCACGTGTAGTTCTTTTTTATCTTGTAAAGCGCTGGAGATCCTTATATTTTTTTGCAAAATAGGGTACCCAACTAAGAATGACCGGCGTACAATTATTTCGATGCTCATATTGTTTTTTTTTGTTACCTTTGTGCAATAAATGCAGTAAAACTAAAATGTATTCTTAAGTTTTTATTATCTTGAAGGTCACATACTGCACGGTATCTTATTAGTATTAATATTCTAGTATTAGTGATTTATCAATCTCTTAAATTGGCAGAACATGATTTTTCGTGTGCAATACGGATTTATGAATAGTAATAATCCTTACCTACTGGATAAGCGGTAGAGTGGTTAGAGAATCTGACTGCTAAATTGGAGATTTCGAGTTCGATTTCCAACTAAAGCAAGCATTTGTTTGATGAGCAGTTGAATTGTTCTGCGTTTATTTATTTATTCTTTATTTGCAACTTAATTACAGTAAGGTACAAAAAGGCGAACTTAATTTATATATTATTGAAAAAATCTCACAAAGTTTGACACCCTTCCTCACCGTTTGTCACATAATGTCACACTCCCTCGTCCCTTGTGACGTAATTTACGGATGGCCCCAAAGGTGAACACAGAGCTTCTCCTCTGTGCATTAATGTTAATGAAGCAGCGCGCGCGTGTTTAACGAGACTCGTACAGACCGTAATGTGTGTCACAGCGCTAAGCGGAACGCTGGCGCGTTAACCGCAAAACTGCGGTTCCTCCGGCGCCGCGCCACCGTAACGAAAACATCGCAAACCTGTTTAGTCAAAGTTGAATTTTATTGAACAAACACGGACGCGCGACCCACAAACGCTATGCGATGGCGGGAAAAACTAATTTTCTACATGAAAGCGATGGGAGGTAGAAACGGTGTTCGTTTTAAAAACCGGATTCGTAGAAGTTAAACAGCAATATCTTGGCATACCATCATACACAGCGATTTGATCGCAAACTCGGCAGAGCCCGAGCAATGGTAACCGGTTAGCTGATTAAGTTAATAAAGGATAAATAACTGGGGACAATTCCACACACGGCTGTCTGATCGCAAATTAGGCAATTAAATGCC
>DWGJ01005486.1:0-10353 GCA_018246895.1 Aspitha aspitha aspitha
AGCGTTCTGCACTTCTCCTACACATAAACTATAAGTGTGCCAAATTTCATACTTCTCCGTGCGCGCAATTTTCGTAATAAGGGGTCCAAAGTTTTGGCATCACGTATTAATTTATAGATGGTATGGATTTATGTATTTTATCACTTTTATGGTTACCATAGTAAAGGGCGTCTAGTTTGGGACCAAATATGTAGAATATGTTAGGTCACCCAAGGTCCAATTATAATATTAAATACTTTAATAGTTAGGTATCTATAGGTATGTCTATATATTGGTATTAGACCGGATTCGAACCCACAATTTTTGACTCAAAACTCAGGTCCGCTAACCACTGTAACCAACGGGAACTCACAATACGAACCTACTTACAACGAATAAGCCACATCCCGTATACATTCCAATTATAATAACGGAAAGCAAACAAAAATATCCAATCCAAAGTTATAATTACAAAACATACGCCCGCAAGACTTCCGAATACCTCCCCGTCCCCTACCTGCACAAATCGCACCCCCTTTGTCATTAATACAGACCAAATATTACGTAGAAAGGTCATCATGGTGATTTACGACAATTGACAGACACACAATATTTGATTAGGTAATCTTTATAATGATGTCTTGTTTCTTTTTTATTGTGTTGAGTTTATGTTGTGTTGTGTTGATTTTTTTGGGTTGAGTTTATGTTGTGTTGTATTGTGTTGTTTTTTGTTGTGTTGAGTTTATGTTTACTTGTGATTATGCTCTAGCATCCGGAATTATGTCAGTTGGAAAGAGTGGCATTGGTAGCACTAATTTTCATTCTACTCACATTCCGAATAATTCATATAAAGGCCATATTTACATTATTACAAAGTTAATATTTTAATTGATTGTGTGTCTAGTTTAAATTAGCTAATTAAGCTTGACTAGCTACCTACTAGCCACCCTTAATTAGCTAGTTAAAACTAGACAATCAGTCAATTAAAGTATTAAGATAGCTTTTTAAATACTATACCATAATGCATATCCCCACCGGGATAGGCAGAAAGCCTGTCCACATGAAGAGAGAGAAAGAAGATGAAGCACGTTAGGTAATGACGGATATGCTTGGTATATATATGGAAGTCGGTGATTTATTTGACTGGCCTCGTGGTTGAGTGGTTAAAGACTGACTGCAAAACCGGAGGTCGTGGGTTCGATTCCCACCCAGGACAAACATTTGTGTAATGAGCACATTTCTTTGTTCTGTGTTTGGCCGTAATAAACATTTCTACTCGTATATAAGTACTATATCGTATGTATGTTTATCAGCTGTCCGGTCACCATAACACAGGCATTAAATTGCCTAATTAGGGATCCGACAGCCGTGTGTGGAATTGTCCCCAGATATTTATTGATATATTATATATTTCTGCCTGCGGGTAGCTGCTTTATTCAGATCTGTCCCCTTCGTGTTCCGTGTCATTTCTAATGATTGTGTGTTCGGTCCTCGTAATGAAGATTATCGACGGAGGCACGCCGCCACCGATGCCGCCCGCCAATTACTTGATTGGTTCTCATCGGTTTTGTTTGCAGACCCTTGTACCTCCCGGCTTCTTTGGACCTCGCTGAAGATTGTAAGATGTTTGATCATTGAATGGAACTTCAGAGGTGAAATTGTTTATCACGCAGGTAGGTAAACTCGCATTGGACAATATAATTCTTACTTATTCAATGTTGATACTAAACGAATATGTTTTAACCAGGACTACCAATGTCCTATTCCTGCATTTCTCTTACGAATTAATGCACAATATATCCTATTAACAACTAGAACTGATACCTACTATAGGTAATTCCTACCTAGTGTTTGTTTGTGGTAAATAGGTATATATATTACCTACTGTTCGTCCGAAGCAGTCACCAAGCATATAAGCCCATTTCTACTGTGAAACAATTGTTATAAAAAGACTGGCTTTTGTTCTGAATATTGTGGTTATACCGCTTTTACCTACTTGAAACTATGTGGACCATTTCAGTCTTTTGGAGTCGTTTCTTTCAAGAGGTATAAATATGTACATCTACTTTTCTTAAGCACTTTAATTATTGTTGGATAAAACACTATTTTCTACAATAGTTTTCTACGAAATTAAGTAACTACTTATGTGTAACTAGTTACCTATAACTTTGAAGGTAATCGATAATAAAATAGGTATTTTAAGAACTGCTGCCTGTTGGAAAATTAGGTACTCACGAGATACAGATAAATGATATGCATATCTCAGTATACGATGCTTCGTATCTTCTTCCTAGGATCACACGCGGCTCCCACAGATTAATTAATAAAGTCATTAAAACGATATTTATCTGTACCACAGCGTATAATATTACAAGCAGATCAATAAAAAACATTTTTCGAGTTCTTCAAGCGGGACATATCCGATGTATCTTGAAATTAAGACTAGCGGATGATATTATTATTTCTTGATAACTTATTTTTAGGGGAAATACCTGTTTAACATCTTAAAGTAAAATCTCGTGTGTAGCATTGCTTTGTAAAAAAATCTTTGATGATCTAGATTTGAATTCTTTAAGAAAATACAGGTGGATAGACACGAACTGGACAGATGATAAACTTACATATAGGTATCTATATACATACCTACAAGGTATATAAATATATTCTTTCTAAACGCATAACAAACAAATGTGCTCATCATACAAATGTGTGTGACGTGGGATTCGAACCCCTAACCTCTATTTTACCAGTCCGGGCCTCTAAACACTAAAACAACGGGCAAGTCGATACAAGAGTTAAATTAACTGAAACGATTATTTTATTGTTTTTTGAATCAACACTTCTTTCGAAGTAAAGCACCCTGTAGATACAATTAGAAAAAAAACGCTTGTTTCTTTGGAACCATTTTCAATATTTCCAGCGGTAGTAGGTACCTACCTAATCGTAGCGTAAATAGTGACTGGCCTGTAACAGTACGGGATATAAAGAACAACAGACAAAAAAGAAGAACGCACCGTCTACCGTTACAGCTGGCCGGCAGAGGGCGCGCCAACTAATTGGCGTCACTTAGCGCTTCCATGTACCTATTTAAAGATCGAACGCCGCTTTGAATCTAATCCGCGGCCATTGTGGCATTTCCGTCTCCGGGACTTTCCTTTGCCTTTTTTACCTAATGAGACAATCACCCATTCGATTTTATACTCGATTCTCTAATCGGTGGAAAAGTTTAGATAAGATCGATTTACGATTGGGCGGTTGATGCTCTCTTAGCTATGTCGATACGCGTCTTGTTTGCTAATTAAAATTCTGTTCTTTAGTTCGTAGGTACTTAAAAGTGAAATTTGTTTTCCCATATTACGTTAATCACCATACGTACAGGTGAGATATTTAATTTAACTTAATAAAATTTAAATGTTTTTATTAACAATATATGCATGTTTTAAATAATCTATAGGTAGATTGGTACCTACTTATGGGTAGGTATAGTAACTTTATTTTACAATCTGCCATTTCAGCGAAAATATTAGTGGTAGGTACCTATTTAAATATGGCGGAGCTCAAACATCTTTATGCCGAAAGCATCTCCATTTAATCGTAATTACTCGCAAACTTGGAGATTGTTCCTCCATATCTCGGGTTCAATACAACCCCTCAACCCTTCCGAGATAACGGGTTCATTTCACCCTCCCCTCGCTCATAACCCACACAAACTAACTTCGTTTTGATGGTGTCTTCAAACACCGTTCATAAAATAGACACTTGTCATATATAGACCGACAAGCGATAAGCGAACTCCTTATTTTCTAACAAAAAATAATTTCAACGACGAAGGCAAATGTTTCATTGTTTAACTTTTTTAATAGACTATTAAATTAAAAGGCTTCGTATCATATTTAAAACGAATTTGTTTATTTATTAAATGATTTCATACACAGGAAAAGATACATCAGTGTAACTTAAATACGTAGATTCTACGTAAGTTCTGCTTATCTCTTACTGAGATCTTTTAAATTGTTATACCTATCACATTTTTTTTGACAAGAATTTTCTCGCCTATAATAGGTAGGTAAGTACCTACTTAATCAGATCTAGCTAAGACCAGTCACTTAAGGAAATTTTACATGGAGCCCGAATGCGAGTCATTTCATAACGCGTTATGAATCGGATGTACGAAATTGAACCTTATTTGTTCTACACTTAAATACTAAAATGAAAATAACAGCTCGCAGTGCCATTCAGTTCAAATCACAATACGAATATTTGATGACAAAAATCAATTTGCACCTTATTCACAAGAGCGTAGAGTCTATATGTTTTAGAAAATCGTCACGGGAATTGATCTTACGGTGCCAACGATTTTCCTCAGTTACGTAAGTATAAGTAGATTGTCATATAGGTGTCTATAGATATGTATATATCTATAGACACGGTGTTCTTACCGTTTTCAATTGAAACTTGTTAATCTGTTATATATATAAAAATCCCGTGTCACGATGTTCGTTTGCGCTTATCTCCGAAACCACTGAATCGATTTCAATGAAATTTTGTAGGTATCTATTGTTTGGTCCAACTTAAAAGATTTTTTTTTATCTCAATTAATAATCTATTTTTGTTATTGCAAAATCAATGTTTTCTTATAGGACAACACTTACTCAGACATCATTGTACGAGTTTTTAACACACTTGACGTATTATATGATTTAACATAAATATATCACGGCAACGCGTGGTCAGGTCACCTAGTATATTTATATAATCGTACTAATATGTGTAATACCTATGACTCAGTGAGATTTTTTTGGTAATTGACCCTAAGTGCTGGAGTCAACGTTCAAGCAAAAAATACATTAATCAATAGCTCGGTATACTTACCTAAATAAGTTCATAAACAACTACAATGAATATATTAAAACACAGTTCATCCTTACATTTAAAAAAATACGCTAAGTACTTACGTCGCTATGTACCTAGGTACCGAACAAGTGGTCCGGTTCGAACTCACGATGCTTCTTATTTCAAATTTAAAATTGGAACTTCGAAATTTGAAATTCGAACGCAATATTCCCATGCTTTATAATCGCTTTAAATTATTTACCTAGTGTGTGAAGAGTTGAAATAAGTTTTATATGCGTATTTTTATGTCACAACATTATGTTTATCTGTTCATTGCAAGTGCTGAACTTCGTTGTGATAAATTCACGGAAAACAGTGTTTTCGTTATTATTAATAATAATAATACAATTGCTGCCTGGAACTACGTGCAAGATAGGAAGGTAATAGGGAAGGTCTTTAGGTATAATCTAAGATCAATGTAGTTCTCATTAGTAGGTAAAGATGTGTGTATAATAACGTATGGAACATGTAAAATGACATACTGCTTTATCTTAGGCAATTTTAAAGCTTTGATCTCGGAGTTTCGTCTTTAATTTGCTCTTAGTTATTAAATTTTAGTGACTGATGTTATTAGCATGTATCTGTTCATATTTGTATACGGGAATATTTATTGATACGTACCGTCTTAATTTGATGTTGGGGGAATGTATTGGAATATGAATAGGAAAGGTTTGGTATAGGATTTAATTAATATGTCCTCGTTGCCTTGACGTAGTAGGTACATCAGAATCAAATTTAGCAAAAGTTGACAAGTCAGTGAGTCAGTCAGTCAGTCATATTCGAGACGAAACCATTTGACCAACAGGCCGTTTAAATAAACGCACATGCATAAAACGTATCCATATGTACACATTCGAATGATAATCGAATCCAATGTTCCCCACGCTCCCCTCCCGCAGTCGGCGCGGTCGCGTCCGTTAAAAATATCGCCGCTAACTTACGCAAATGGGACCATTAGTCCAACTAATCCCCATTCGTGGAGCCCCAAAGCTAATATTTTGACCAAACGTTCCGTCATGTCCGATTCACTTAGTTTCTTTAAACGAAGCTTTTACGGGAAAAAAATAATTAAACGTCGTCCCTTTTACAGCACTTAGCGGCTCGGTGTATTTTTCAATTTTTTTTTATCTTTTTCGTAAGAAGACTTTATTTTCAGTTTACGGTCCATTCGCTAATGTGTTTCGGTGCTCTTAAATGGTGATTATTAAGATGTTTTTAGTATAGCTCCCTCTCTTTCTAAGTACGACTTTATCACTCATTCGCTAGCAGAGAGTAATATTAACATCCCTCATTTACCTAGTAGCATAGTTTATTAACGTAGGTACTTACTCATTACCTATGGGCCATAGGCTATGGGTATCTACCTTTTGGTAGGTATTTATATTATACCAATTTGCTAATAAATTTCACTATGTTTTCTACCAATGAGCATCAGAATGACAGTGGTCGTGAGCAAAAGCTACATCTGGTAGTATAAAAAGCACGTCATGTTTAATTAAACAGGCATTGTTGCTTGAAGTCGAGGTTTGCCTGTAAAATGTATGACTTTGATGAAAGTGGAACTGCTGATGCCTCGTGCGGGAAATAAGCGTTATGTATGTATTTCGTGGTAACTATGTTCATATTGCACCCCCCTTATGTATGACATGTTTTCTCTACAGTTAGGCCATTGTGTGACAGTTTCTATTTTGTCACTACAATGTAACGGTATTGTTTCCGACTGCGAAATAGATTGATTTTCTGGAAATTTCTCCGATTTTCCGCTACGGTCGCTGGGCGGCGCTCCAATCGCGGCGACAATAGGGCATTGTGTGGGGCGTGCCCCATTGTGCCCCACGACCAATCGCCGCGCGCCGCACAACAATAGCGCACCGAATTGGAATGCTCTATTGTCGGATTGGCGTTGGCGAGTTCGAATTTAGAAACGTTTGTTCGGATTAGCTTCGCACTGGCAATCACAATAGCGAGACACATCGCTGAGCAAGTTGCTAGGCAACTTCTTCATTTTTAAAATTTCGAATTTCGAATATACAAGTACAAGTAAAGCGGTCAAGGTTATTTAATCATAATCGCACATTCGAAAAACCGATAATGCACTGTTGTATTTAGGTCAGCGGATTTGAATTTAGAATACCTACTTTGCTTTGATCAGCTTACTACCGACTGTCTCGATCTAGTTAAAAAGCTTATTTGAATAAGCTTGACGAAAGACTATATTTACTTTCGAATTTTGAAAAATGGAATGCTTACGTAACTGTTTCATTGGCGTTTGCAGGTTTTGTAGAAAACTACACATATATACCTACAATTACCTAATGTAAGAATTTTTCTCCCAAAGAATGCAGTACCTTTTTGTAGGTACCTACCTATTTATAAGTCAAATTATTATAGGTACCTTCAGGAATACCTACCTGTATGTTTGACCAAAATATTTCAATAAAATCAAGTTATGTTCAGAAGTATTTGACATAATATATAAAGTAAATAGTTGATAAATAATACCCAGTTATTGTTCAAACGTATTTTATTAAGTTAACTCCGACCAATGGGTCTCTACGTCCCTGTCTTAGAGTAAGTTCATAGGTACCATTTCACTATCATTGGCATAAAAAAAGTTCTAGATTCGAAGCCGCCTACGTGAATCTTGTTTTTGTTACCTCATTTCATACTTGTCTCATTAAACTTACGTCAACTCGAAATTAAAAATCACTACCTACTCGTATTTATAAATACAGTCGCTAATAAAAATATGATTTAATAACTCGCGAGCGTACAAATCTCACATCGCTAATTATCATTACAACAGCATTTGTACTGATGAATTCTAATTTAAACTTTAGTATTCGGAAATTAGATTCATTATCCCTTGCAACGGTACAAACTTCATGCAGAACTGTTATTGAATATCATTTTGTAATCTAAACCCTATTGTGTACACCGTTAGGTCGAATTTTAAATGTGCGAACGTACGGTCAGGCAAGAACACCTGTTCTTGACATCCGGTCTCGGTACACTCGCGTCAACTGGTTATGGCTACGTAGGTACAGTCGCGTTGTCAAAGTTTAATTGTGAGAAGATGGGCTCATTTCTTGTCCCGTGAGCAAAGAAAGTAGGTGGATACCTATGCAAATATAGATGGGTGCTGTGACGTCATTCGCGCGAAGAAATGTATGTAGGTACGTGTTATTTCCACGTTGATTAAAATACTGTACAAGGACCCCCCCACTTAATTTAATTTAATTTAATTTAATTAGCTAAGTATTTTCTAATTTGTTTTTACAGTTAAAATGAGAAAAACCTTTTAATGTTAAACTCAACTAGAAAAATATTGTTCTTCAGTCGATTTCCCAATCCAAGATGGGAAGTTTTAGTTAGTCAACATTTAACTAAATTGTCATTTAATAATTGGGATAATTCTCACACCCGCTACCTTTGTCGAAATTACAGCCTACTTCTGTCCAAATTCCATAATCACCAAGTGACAGTAGGTAAAGCACTAACGGTTTAATTGAACTACCCTACAAGTCTTTTGTATTCACATACCTACCTACATCTAATTTCGTTTCACCATCATAAATATGTAGGTACCTACGTATCGGTGGGCTATTATTTGTTATTTCAATCTTCTTAGAACAAGTAAGTAGGTACCACGTACCACACTACGGTTTCTTCAGTTTATTATATGGCCTTTAGATTTCGAACAAACACTCCCTCACACAAGCGCAAAACCAATCTCGACCCCCCGAGCGCCCGCACCCTATACTAACTACCCTCACTGTAATGCACTATCAGAGCTCTTTCATAAATGGACAATGTGTAACAGTTTTATCGGTGCACCAACTTCTTCTCTGCAATCCACGTGACACTTATATTAGAAGTGATAAGGTTGATTTTCGCCGGGAGAAACGTAAACTGAGTTTGTAGCCAACTTTGCGGTACAGATATGTGTGTGAAAGAGAGGAGGCCGGGGGGGATCTCCCATACTTATAGCGCCCACCACCCCAAAAGCGTCTTGGAAATGTTTAGTCTCGTCTGTACACATTTTGTTTGTTCCTTATTCTCAGTTCGGTGCTTTCATTCGAAATAGATAGGTCCTCTTTGTATGAAAATGTCGTTGTGAAAAGTTTTTTTTGATGGCTGAATAGGCCGGGGGCCTTTGATTCGAGCCTTTTCGGGCGTTAAGAAGTCGACTCCGATATTAATACTGCCTACTTATAGAAGTTATAACTTTATATTTACCTACATACTTGCGAACGTTTATTTATTCAAAACAGTTATCGATTTAATGCCTAATTAAGTATTAGAGCTTTGACTGTTGGTACCTATCTTTTTTTTACGTTTGCTCACAGTGCTCACTTGATTGTAAGTGAGGTGCAATCTATGACGTAGGTACCTACTTATGTAATCTCTGGACATTTTTAATTACATACTTACCTACATGTTTTACCTCAGTAGGTACCGTTTATAAAGAATTATCTACCATTCAAGTGCCTTGAGAACTTGCTCCATTTTCGTTCCTAGACAGAAGCCTATCAAAGAACGTCAAAAATATTTTAAAAATAATATGCCAATAAGAAATATTTTATACCTATCAATCTTTTCCTCTATAAGTAGGTAGGTACCTACCTACAAATGTAAAACGAATATAAAATACACAAAATTAAATCATGCGGTCATCGAAGTCTGGCTTAAACCGCCTTGACGGTTAACGACAAAGTTTGACGACTACCTATTACCTTCTAATAACAACCGCATTCAACCAGGGGTGTTACGAAGTATCCACGTATCCAAGTATCGAAGTATCCAAGATTTGGTTCTCGACTGTTGATAATGGCTACAAACAAATTTTGAAGCCAATGATGATAAAAGCTGATCTTGATTCACCTACGTCGATGTAATAAATAATACCGAAGTGTTAATTGAGGTCAGTTACAATCGCTGCGATTGTAAAAAAGCGGTCTATTTGTGCGTCACAATGCGTTTAAATAGGAAAGGATCGCTGTTTCGAAACAGTGGCTTTTATGCTAGAACATGCTTTATACTCACCACAATATACTGTGTACTTGTTCATGAAATAATTTCCCCGACTCTTGTGCATTTCAAAACCCAACTTATAATACTTCGATAAACACGATGAGAGTACACCTCGTTAAAGATCCGCTCATACAAGGTGGAGTGAAAAACAAAAATAACATCGCATAGGACAGCGGGGACAGGGGGGACAAGAGCGACCAAAAAGTAAAAAGTGGAGGAGGAAGAGCAGTCGGGCCTTTGTATCACACCCTCCCCTTACCGATAGCAAATAAAGAGGAAAAATACTTAGGTTGAGTTTCAGGATATTTATATAACGCATGATACCAATAGATATACTATATTAATGCATGAAAGTATTGGCCTCTTGGTTGAGTGGTTAGAGACCCTGACTGCAAAACTGGAGGTCGTGGGTTCGATTCCCACCCAGGACAAACATTTGTGTGATGA
>DWGJ01005487.1:0-10351 GCA_018246895.1 Aspitha aspitha aspitha
ACAAATAAATAAAAACGTATATATATAGGTATCTATATAGCGTTCTTATTACAGTAGTTGTGGATACAAAAAACAGAAGGCGCTTCAAATTGATATGCATGAAACATCCACGAGTGGGCACTCTTTCTACAGTGTATTACTTTACTCTTTGAATGTAGGTATAGTCAATATTCAATACCATAGATAAAATATAAGTAACTGTCTGAGTCATAGATGTTACAAATATTTATGTACTAAGATGAATTAATTAATGTCTAGTTTATTAGTCCAACTGAAAATTGAAGGAATTTTGGAAAATTTTGTTTTATTATAATTTTAATGTATACCATTCTAGCATATTATTAACAGCACATATTAATAGTAACTTGGATAGCTCGCGGTCCATAATCGACCCTTCTTCGTGAAATTAATTTTTAATTATTAACGATAATGGCATCCTCGAGTCCCAAAATAATACCACTAGGTATTGCACATAACATTGTTAACGTAATAAAATTTTTAAGACATATAATTTTCGATTTATTAAGGTGCTTTATAACATAGCATTTTCATGAACTTCTAATTGACATTAACAATATGAACGAAATCGATGTTTAATTTAATGTATTTGTAGCAGATGTAATACATATTTTTAGAAGCTTTTTATTAACTTGGCATACATAACAATATATGTTTGTCCGGGCGAAGTTTGCGTCTGAATTTTAGACCAGTTATCTTTACCCCATAGATAAGAGGTAATATATAACAAGCTTTAAACGATTCAATTGAAATTTGGTATACACGCTTATTCTGGATGATAATGCATGCTTAGCTATTTGACGTATTTGACGTAAGGTATTAATTCTAGTTCTACAAAAGCTACTATTGTAATTTTTTGGCCGCAACTGGCATGTTTGATATTTTCACATAATATATTTCATTTCACGGAAGCATTACATTTTAAAATTATAATTTTTTTAATACTTCGTTATTTTTTAAATATCATTAAATACTGCTTATGGTAAATAATATTTCTATTAAATGTACACCCTTTTAATACAATTAAACAATTGTTACTTGCATTGCATTTTTCCTGTAGCTCCATCTTGTAAGGTAATTGAGTAAAAAAATATTTAAGTCTTGGTTCCCGATCTTATATATGGTGACTCTATAGAAGGAATTTCCCTAGGCAGCTATTTGTATGGAAGTTTCACCCCCATGCTTTAACCGATTGAAATGAAATTTGGTATACACGCTTATTCTGAACTAGCTGTTGCCGCGGCTTCGCCCGCCTTGAAATCAATGTCACCAAGTTTTACCCGGGTAAACGCTGACTCCTCCGAATTCTACACATGCTCCACAACCTTCACAATCTTCCAGTGAAACTCCCATCAAAGTCCATTTAGCCGTTCCGGAGATTAGCCCAGAGAAACAGAGAGAAAAGGGGCGCGACACGGACAGACGCCGGCCCGGCATGTCATGAAAAGACAAAGACCGCTCGCCCGCGGAGATAATATTTTTTCGGTGGCTTAAATCTATAATATGTTCTAAAGTATTTATCCGATTCATATAGTGTAAAAGATCTATATTAAATGATGATGCTAAAGAACGCATTTATTTAGATAAGGATTTATAATGAACATAAGTAAATAGCCTCGGAAGTAACGTAATATTTTTAATTGAAATTTTGGACATATAAGTGGTTATTGTGAGTTAACCATAAAAGAATATGCTGTCGTGGACATTTCTGTAGTATTTTTGTAGATCTACAATCCTCTAGTACATTTGGTGCTTTGGTGTATCTCTGCTGGTTTACGCAGAGTACGCAAAAAAAGCTCTCAAAGCAGAAATATTTTCCCCGTTTCTGCGATATTTATCATTACTGCTCCACTTCTATTGGTCATAGCGTGATGTTATATAGCCTAGATATAGATAACATTGTTAAATCTTTGTTAAATCTCACACTTGTCCATGCACGCAATATTCTTAAAAATGGGTACAAAAATATCTCTTCACCTATTCATACATATATACATTGATATGGTTGTCAACAACTCAACAAGTACCTACATAATAATAACTGAACTGAATGACATCAACACATCAAACAGTGTTACTTCTTCCATGAAACAGATTGCTAGACAAAAACCTATCGGTAGTTGCGGTTATATGTGATTGCTGGCTGCTGGTTACCCTCTTCAAACAATTTTATACAGGAGAGATCGAATGAGGAAATTTCTTAATTTTTTTTAATTTAATCATTAAGTATTCCACTTTGTGTCTTAAATTGTTGTAATCATTACTTTCTAGACTGACCCAGACTAGATAACTGATAGACTGCCTTGCTCTATAGGCATTCAATCAGTTAAATAATGATAAAGTAGAGGTGGCCGATGTTGTAATCTGCGTCAGGTGCGGGGACGTGGTCCATGGAACCACCAGTGAAACACTAACTGTGGCACACGCGCGCGTTTTGCCTCTCACTTTTCACCGGCAAAATAAAGTCTGTTATCTACAATAAGATTTGAAATTATTCGAATGGTTTTATAAAACAAATAGTAGTTTAGAAATTATTTCGTAAGTGGTGTTATGACTTACATATGAATAACAAATGTGCAATTGTTATTTATGAGCCTACTAACAATAAATTATGTAATTATTTTGTCCAACTTGAATCCGTAAAGATTTTTGTAGCGTCGTTACTGATATGCCAGTGAAAAAATGCGTTTTTATATTTATATTTTGAATCAAAAGTGAGATTTGTAGGAGATTCATAATTTGCAGGAATTATTATATTTTCTGTTTAGATTTTTGCAGTAAAACTCAATCAGAAAGACATATCTGGCTTATAAATTTATGTTCTTTTGAAAGTTGTTTAAAAAGATACCGTGCATGCAGATAGTTTTAAAGCAAAAAGTATCTTGTATATCATATGAGTTATAGTTTACATTTATATTTTCAGATTAGTTAAAATATAATTAAACAATTTTAAACCACGACAATGAGTATCCCTATAACTATGTACATCAATTTTTTGATGTTGTAAATTTAAAACTATGTTATGGTTTCTTATTTTATATTAAAACGATAAATTAAAATTAAACTAATTAGGAAATACGAGTATAGTGATGTACTACAGTAAAGGTAGTCATACTATACAGATAAGCAAATAACACCTTTTACAATCTCATAAATCGGCGATTACCTTTATATACGTTAAACTATGGTTGAAAAAATCTAGTAAACTTGAATAGTTATAGTATTTTATGTTATTAATATACATTTTAAAGATGATAAACAAATACTTCATAAAGTTAAGCCCGACGCGTTGGATAGGCGGTTTGACTTTGTTATTTAATAATGCTAAACTTTGAACAGGAATTCAATCGTCAAAATTTGATTGAAGAAAAACTAATTATTAAGTGTTGTACTTCATTTCATAAGCCATTTCCACGCAAAGGAAGAAATACATATATTACTAATAAATAGAAGCCTTAAATTTGATTCCGATTCCTAGCAACCAAGATTAGTATTATCTTGGTTATTATATTAAATTAAGTGACCCCTAAAAATACATCCCATAGGCCGTTACAGATCGTTACTAAATTACTAATAATAAAGCATGTAAATTGTCCATTTAACGTTAGGTTATACAAGTGACATAATAAGACTCTCCAGTTGTATCTAAAACACTATTATTCACCATAGAACCAATTAGGGAACCCGGAAGGTAGTCGGAGGCTATAGTTAAGTCAAACCGGTAGTGCTAAAACCTGGATGCAATTTGCTTGTGACGTAATCATGCTAGATATCGTCTACCTTTACGTTACGTAAATCTTTTAACTTATAAGATCAGCTTTAATATTAATGTATTTATTGCATAAAAATATGCTGCAAAATCATAGGTGTACACATTAAAGAAGTCTTGTTAAATAAGTAGGTATGCATATTTTGTTTAGGTTATTTAGGTTATTAATCAGGTCAACGCAACTATCTAATACATGAATAATGTAGCATTTATAATGAGTACTTAAGAGCCAGTGATTTAATCGCATGCTGTTCGTTTATGTAATTCTTATAACTCTAGAAGCTTTAAGACAAAAAGAGGCGACAACAACGCGTTGAAGTCTTTCCTATTGCAAATTTAAATAGAATGTGCGCGGCGTAATTTTGCGATAATTTGATAGAATTAATATGAGCACCTGCATATATACTTTCTTTAAACTTTAATTAAATTGTATTATTTTCACACAATCCAATCTCTTACTTGTGCAATTTATTGGTTACTGAAAATGCATAATAATATTCATAGGACACCAGTTTTATTATATTTCACTACAGATCCTCGTTGCCGGGTTTTGGCGACTCGCACCCAAATGTACGGTTGGTGAAAGTACAAGTTGAATAAATATCGAGAACGTTGAACACGGACCGTTGCGCGTCGTACGAAACTACGATCAACATAACATTGTAGGTCTTTGCATAATATCTACTTCTAGCCTTTAAGTTTATATTCACAGATGTCATAGTGTTTCCCAAATATATATTTTTAACAACGCCGAAACGTAGTAATTAATGATTCAAGTTTATCGTAGGTAATATGCTCTATCCAATTATTTGATTTTTAAGTCAGTGTTAAGACAACAAAATACCGACCAAAGGTCACAAGACTTTATTTAAAGACGTTACTTGTGAATAATTTTTTGTCGCGCGCCATATTCCTACTTGTAGATACAGATCTGCACTAAACCAAAATTACTGGACGTACCTACGATTGTTCTACACCCTATTATGATTGATTAAACTCGTATGAACAAAGATCATTGTTTTTAATGTTTAATTCGGTTTTAGAAACTTGTCTTCTTTGAAACTTTTAAGTGTTATAAATTCAGTGAAATAAAAGTGTGTTTAAAACATAATTTTCGTTAAACGGTGCTCATAGTATTATTGTCGTTTTATCAAATGTGAAGTTGACAATAGTTAATACTGAATAGTAAGATACAAGGAGTAAGATGCGCTTGAGATGGTGGCGCGCGGTGGTGGTATGCGCGTGCGCACTGGTAGTGCGCAGCGACGCCCTGCCGCCCGCCGCGCTCGGGGATGTCGTGGCCAACGCGGCCACCAGCCTCAACTCCATGAAGGTGAGCTTTGGTGACTAACAACAAATTACCGGTTTACGATATTTTAGTACACAACTACAGTACACACACTCACACACACAACAGAAGAGAATATCTGTCTGCAGATGGTGATGATAGATAACATACTTGAATTTTAACTGATGTTGTTTGATAACTATTTGAGTAGACGCAAGACAGTATACGTAGTGCAATAAATTGTTATCATTAATAGTCAATAATTTATTGCAAAGTTCTATAATTTTGATTTATACAATTTAATTATGGGTAAAAATATAGCCACAAATATTTTATTTATTTGCTGTCATAATATTCATACTAGGTGGCGCAATGCGGGTTTTGAGAGATAATACCCAAGTAAATAATGTGGAACAAGAACAATATAACAAAAGCCGTGTACTTAACTAGCGTCTTCATTTCACGCCTGTAACATTTGGTCGCTAAGTTGCAATATAAGTGTTAAAAACACATTTAGGTGTCACCAACATGTTGAAAAAGTAGGTAATTTTAAATTAAATCACGTAAAATTGCGCCATTCCCGCGGGGTAATGGTCTAAATACCATTATAGCAATTGGGCAAGCAAAACCGTTTCGCGTAGCATATGGATCACACTCTTGGGTACCTATACCATTACAAAGTGCCTAGTGTCCATTTTGTCAATCCTTTCATTATTCTACTGTTGGATGGGGATAATTTCTCATAATATACAATTTTATACCAATACTAACCGTTTCGTTGTATTTTAAGTTCTTAGAATTTAAATATCACTTGCAATAACGGTGAAGGAAAACAATGTCAGGAAAACTGTACGAGTACCTAATCTGCACTGCTGCTAAAGTATGCTTAACAATGTATAAAGTATGTAAGGTTTGTGAAGTTACTAATCAAAAATAAAGTTAGAGTAGGTACAGATCATAAGAGAAAATTCAATGTTGCGTTGTATAATATATTTGTATTATGTATAAATGGATTGAGTATAGATCCTATGTACCAACCTATAGATGATAACTTTAGCAATGGGTATATAGTTGGCATTTCATTACAGATTTATTTTACTGCACGTATCAATAATGTCGATTCCTATTGTCCGCTGACAATTAAGTTCATTGCAACACATTTTATAAGGCTAACGATGTGTATCTTGCAACAACATTACATTTGGATTGTAAAGAGACATGAATTTTTATTGTCTAATCAATACTTACTTAATTTTATCGTCGCGTCTTTCAATAAGGTTGCATAAGACAGCTGTAGGTATTATCTATATAAAAATATCTAAAGTCATGCTTTCAGCTTCTCTAAACCGGTTACTTTTGAGGGGCGTATCTTCGAGAGCAATAAACGCAAGAATATACACATCTATCTAGGCGTCGATGGAGGATTTTGGATTAGGAAGTGATTGATTCTTATTTTTACGCCTTAAGTCTCATGCTGCGGATTTGAAGTTTGATTGTAATCTTTTTCTCCTATTTCCCAAACTTTCACCGAAGGATTGACAATAAAACTCTGCTCTCAGTAACTTTAAACGTCTTTGATTACACATGTACAGGGTAGTATTCCAGCTCCGGCATAGCGTTAACAATTTTTATGCAAGTACAAGATTATTCGCAGTTGGATATTATCTAGAACTAGTTTCAATTCTTAATGTAAAATGTGTAAACATTTTTTTTTAATTAAGAACTCACTACAAACGAAACATGATTTTTGGCAGCCCCAAGAACTGGATATTCACTCCGCTTCGATTTCGTTTACCTCATATGGTGCGTCCGCACAGGTCGGGTCGCGAGTATGTGGAACGGTGCCATAGGGTCAACTGATGTTGCGTCCCAAGTTAACATACACATACATACTTTTACTGACATCTCATATCAGCTCATCAAAATACTTATAATTTGGATGTATTTCCGACATATCGCTGTATGTAGGTAGTAGTTATTCATCTATCATCATATAACAATTCGAGAGACTGTATTGTAATGAAACTACAAAAATATTACATTAAAACCTTAGTTTTATATCCATAACAATACCACAACAATTGAAATAAGCTGCTCGTAAGCATAATGGAAGTGGCTACGTAATATCCTCTAAGTAGATACTAAGTAGGTACTCACACCGCGTTCGAACGTACTGCACGATTTTTCCGACTGGATGAAGTATTTGGATCATTGCGATAATCTGGTTGGCGGCCACCGCTCACTAGCCACAAAGAGACCTAGGCACGTTGTGACATTTCATTTCGGTGTAACTACTCTGTAAGCCGCTAAATATTACCAATAAATTAGTCTCGCAACGAGTTTCATCTTGCAAAGTACCATGAGGTACTTATATTTTCTTCACGGAACTCATGGTTATTCATTGATTGCTTATTACTGATAGGTACTTACACTTTACGAATTAAAGCACATTTTTAGATTCATCTCGAGCGATAAGTATGAATATACATATAAGTATGACACTCAAAGTACTTGGAATTTTCACTTTAAACTACGTAGGTACTTTACATAATACATATAATGTCAAAATGTAATTCGCGCGTAAAAGGAACGATGATAAAATGTTATAAGTAGGTACCTGCTTCATTCTGATTTCCCAATAATTACGTCAAAAACTTCGTGGCGAATTACTGAAGGTACTTAACTGTCTGCTATGATGAACCGTCATTTGATTGCAAAATACGTGTTAATGTTCAATGTGTAGTGCAAACTGTACCTACATACTACTTTATGATTCTGAATGTTTCCGACTATATTTTAGGAATAATTCATGTACCTTACCTTTACCTTTGCCATTGCTTACTCTTTACCTAATATGTATGCATTTAGGTGTTCATGAAAAAATGTTTTATACGTGCCTTCTGTGTTCAGGTAACAGGTGCTTGGCGCCGGCTTTCAAGCACAGTGAGCGAGTCAGTGGGATTGAAACATGCATTGAGAAGGTTGCAAGCAGTGCCAGCGCGAGCGGCACGACTGGTGCATGCATTAGTGGACCGGATGCGAGTCGGTGGAGGGCCCATCGTACCGACGACGCTGGGGTCCTTACGAGGGCGACGACTTCTCACTAGGACCAATGCACAAACACCATATTACAGTTTCAAGGGTATAAGGTAATTTTTTTTAAAGCATTTAAGCAATACATATCTTGTGAATACTTAATGCACTTAGCATCCACTTATCTCACAGATAGGGCTCTGATCGTGAGGTGTACAGAAGTAATACTTTATTTCTGGTATGCGTTTGCAATATATTAAATGTAGTTAACACTCAAATGATAATAATCATTTGTACAATAATTAGATTTTCAATGCTTGATTGTATTGAACTGTTCATTTGCATAAATCGATTGCAAAGTGCAATAACATAATATATTCTAAATACATTGTATACATAGATATTTATTTATCTTGACACACAGATCATGACTATAATTCGCTTACTTCTTAGGCATGTGCGACCTTCCGTTTTGCGCTCTACAAACAAATAATCTCTTAGATTATTTAGAGGTCATTCTTAATTTAACCGTTTCAATTTTCCAATGTTTGACAAGGGTTTCGTTTCACGTCTAACACAAGTTTGTTTATTGAACCTTTTCATTTTATACTGATTCATTAAGGTACGCCCAGTCTCCGCGCGGTGCTCTAAGATTCCGTCCTCCCGCGCCCTTGGAACCGTGGTCAGGAATCCGCGATGCATTAGAAGAAGGAGCGGTTTGTCCCCACCGATTTATGCTCTTCGACACTTATAAGGGCGACGAAGACTGCTTGTTCCTCAACGTCTACACGCCAGCTCTGCCTGACAAACTATCAGGGTAAGGTTTATGTTGCAGAACATCTTGATAAAACAAATTCAGTGGATAGTAGGCAATCTAAGACAAACATACTTAAAGTCTATGACCACCTAAGCCGCTTTTTTACCAGTTACAGAGCTGCTAGAAATAAAGCATAATCAGCATTAGTCTTGGGCGTAACAGTTCGCAAGTGGGATCGAACAGGTTAGTTCGCCGCTGGCAAAGGAACTAGTTCGTTCTTCTAGTTCGTTAGTTCGTGACTCGCCCCCAGTTCGTGACTCGCAGAAGCAGTTCGTTAGTTCGTGACTCGCCCGCAGTTCGTGAATCGCAGAGCAGTTTCGTTAGTTCGTGAGTCGTTCCAGTTCGTGACTCGCAAGAGCAGTTTTAAAACGCGCGAACGATCTCCCTTATATTAAATTATTTTAAGGCAGTTCGTTTACTCGTTTAGGTACTGCTCCTGCTGCGACGAGATTATTGAACATTGTACATTAACTTAAAATGTTTGGACACTAAAAATAGCATAAACCTATGAATTAATATATTCATAAAATACTTATTTTTAATATAAATAAATAATTAAATAAGTTTATTATTTAGGTAGTGATTAAAATACCTTTTTATATTTTTCGCCTTTATATCTTTTATTAAATTTTCAAAATAATCCCTACTTCCCTACTAATATTATAAATGCGATTGTAACTCTGTCTGTCTGTCTGTCTGTCTGATCGACTTTCACGCCTAAACCGCGGAACCGATTTTAATGAAATTTGGCACAGCTATAGACTGGATTTTGAGAAAGGACATAGACTACTTTTTATCGCGAAAAAAGGGGTTGAAGGGGCTGAAATAGGCGATGAAATTTGTATGGAAGTTCGTAATTATTATTCTAGAATTCCCAAGGTGTAGGTATTACCGCGGGAAAAACTTTATAACATATTGATTTCCACGCGGGCGAAGCCGCGGGCACAGCTAGTAAACTATAAGTTGTATCTATATAATATAGAAAAAGCCGTGTTACGATGTTCATCTACGCTAATCTTCGAAACCACTGAAACGATTTCAATGAAATTTTGTAGCTATCTATTGTTTGGTCCAACCCAAAATGTAGGATACTTTTTATCTCGATTAATAACGATCTCATTTTTTATTGCAAAGTCCATCTTTTCTTTATAGGACAACGTTTAGTCGCACAAACATCGTGCTACGGGTTTTCACATATACATAATGATTTTATATTTATATATCAATATGTAGTTCCACTGACTGATAATTGAATAAAGGTGTATAAGCCCCGCACGTTGATATTGCGATGGGACCTTGTCACAATAACAGCAGCGTGACGTCATCCATCGCAAAAAGTACAGTTAACAAAAAATTAATAACCTAGTGATATAGGTATTTATATTATATTATATTATACACATATATAATTATAAATATTTTCTAT
>DWGJ01005488.1:0-10351 GCA_018246895.1 Aspitha aspitha aspitha
TACGCCCAGACACAGAACAAACAAATGTGCTCATCACACAAATGTTTGTCCTGGGTGGGAATCGAACCCACGACATCCGGTTTTGCATTCAGGGTCTCTAACCACTGGAGCATGAGGCCAGTCAAAGTTATACATACATAATATATTATAGTTTGATAGTAATATTATATACCACAAAATGAAAACATTTCAAATGACAATCGTTGGTGGCATGTTAATGTGAGACGACCCTTAAAATGCCATCCCTTACTCATCCATTCGTAAAAGTTAATGTAGTGTAAACATTTCAAATATAATTGCTGAAATATTACATTATAGACTCTTTTTTGTATTATGTGTAATGGATTTGTTATACGAAAAGTCACTGCCATAATATTAATTAAATTATATCATGTTGTTTGGTCTATACCTTACAGTTTTACAATGTCCACACCTCGTGAGCCTGGTAGAATATGGCCTTAACACCTTTCATCCCGAGAAGAGAGACAGGTTCAGCATTGCGACAATATACGAGAGGGGTAGTGGTAGGTGGTAGAACCTGTATACGGTTCGTCCGGAGAAGTGCCACCGCCACACTTATTTCTGCCGTGAAGCAGTTGTTTCAACTGTGTTTCGGTCCGAAGGGTGTGGTTGCCGATCCACTTGTATACCAGAGGCGACCATCTTAGTCCTCAAGAGTAGCAACACAACTGTGACCCACTTTTGACAGGCTAACTACTAACACTTCTAATTACACCTACTAACACACTAACTGGGCTAATATCACTAACAGACACTTTCCTGCAGTTCTATTACTAAAGAATACTCACCAACTAATTCTTATTAACACCTTATACTAACCGAATTCGCACTAACAATCCTTACGGCCCTATCAAGAGTCGGTTATAGATGTCCATGGGCGGGAGCAGCCACTTGTGCCTGCTGCCTGCTCGTTGGCTACTCTATATAAATATATAAAAAAATTGAAAACATTACCCATATTACGTATTCACCAATTTTTATTACTACATTATTATTAATATTTCCGTTATTATTAAACCTTAAGCCAAACGCTACTTTGAACATGATAATATAAATTTGTTATAGATATAGTTAAATTGTATTATATTAAAATCGTATTCAGGCAGTTGTACATATGCTTTGAAATCAATAACAACAATATTAAAATCTGTTTTTAATGGATAAAAGAAAAATCAGCGATCAAATAATAAAAAAATCACATATTGCTTAAATAGATAATCTTTACAATTACACTATTTGTTTATTAATATTTGTTTAAATTTGTCATTGTATTGGATTCAAGAATTGTACGTTACATATTTTAGGTATAATTATTAATGAATGTGTATTTATTATTCGGTTTCTATGAATTAATAACTAATCTTTTCACATCTCGAGTTCAGTTTAAAACACGAAAAAAAAAATTTAAATTTAAACACAAATAACAAATGCAAACGATATTGTACGATACTTCTACTACCTACAACTTGAACGTGTTTTAAAAGCTTTGATTCATTTCGTCATCCTGGCTCGACGCGACCTTCCTGAGCAGGGAATGCTGCTCATCCGACTTGGTGCTTCTCAAGCCCGCGACTCCCCAGGTCTTACTTCGCTGCAGCGGCGGTCTGCCACGAATCCGCCCTTCGTACTTATGGCGCTTGTGGTTCAAAGGGCTCACGTCTGAATCGGACAACTCCTCGAACTTGCGCTTCGATGCTGACGATGAAGTGGAATTGATGGAACCCGCTGACCTATAGGGAGTCGTTGAAAAAGAGGTTGCTGAAAAAGAATATATTTCATCTCAATCTTAGAGTATACGTAAAATAAAATAATATTACGCAATAATAATACATATGTTATGCAAACATTTTTATTCCATTCTGCCGCAAATCAATGACAAAGACAAAGACATTTATTTGCACAAATATGGGTCCATTTAAACATGTTGTAGAATTGTTAGTTCACTCCATATTTTGCCTTTTACGGCGTACAAATTTAAAACATGATTTTATCAGTTTAATATATTTACAACTTAATAATTTCTTCTTTATTACTTAATATTTAAACTATAACAAACTTATATTTAAAATCGATACAAAACCGTTTCTGTAATGCGGTTAGTACCCAATGTTGCACATATTATATCAAAGTCTCAAGTACACCCGGGGTTTACATCGGCTTTAGTGCAATGTGGACCGAGAGGAAAAAACTTGCGAAGATCAGCTTTGCAGAGTCTTGGCATAGAACTGCAACTTAAAGCATTTTATACCGGAACAGTACAGGAAGTAACAGGTCACGTAATAAATTTACTTAGAACACCGTTCCTCCATTCGTGCTCGCTAACCGAGTTTTTCGGTGTTACGTTACCCGAGGTCTGTTTACACTGTAAGTAATATGGACCCTTGTTCCTGATAGGCTTTACTCTAGAGATAGTTCGTACGCTAAGAGGATTTAATGATAGCTGTATGGAAATACTCACGACGTGCTACAATATATATATATAAAAAAAAAGAATTCGTTGTTAGTTAAAAGTATTGCGAAATGTCTGGAATATTGAAACTCTTATGTAGTGGAAATACTGACACTATAATATAGTATACTCTAATGTTTAAGATAAAACTTATACCAGTAATAATGTTCTATTTGTGAACATTTTATTATAAAAATATATTTTTAATCCTTTACTTTAGCACTGGACACTGATCTCCTCCCATAATGATAAGGTTCAGTCTATGGTCTACCACGCTGTCCAAGTGCTTGGCACACTTCAGAGAATACGGTAGAAATGGAAATTTGTTACTTCACTGTTATTGCCAGTGATGTTTAATTTTTAAAATCACACGCAACTCTGTAAGGTCAGAAGCGCGTTCCTTAACGTTAATTGTCTTAACTGCCTGTTGCCTAAAGTAGAATACCCGGACTACATAAAGTAAGAGATGCTGAGAGCGAACAAAATGTAGCTAATTACCTACTATATTATGAACTCCACAATAACAATAACAAAATAATATTCATTTCATGCTCTGCAAAATTTGCAAAAGCTTTCAAATCGAGCTTCGAGAATGAATTATGCTAGATGATTTCAAGACCTATAAATATTATCCGATTCATAAAAATGGCTTCACGAAGGTTCAGAATTGTTCGATCGATGTCTTGATTTACGACATCGATACTGCAGTTCAAAAACAACTTTCATTCAAATGCAAATTGAATCAAGTCTACTAGCAGGGGACAGGCACAGTATATTGCTATCTCAACGTTATTAATGGCAGGGTATACAGTACAGCAACTATGTATTTAGCTCGTTCTTCGTCTGTTGTTAACATACACCTGTTGTTATACCACTTGTACACTTTTGTTGTGTAATTTATGTCACTTTTTTAATATTCCGTAATTTTATTTTATTATTCTGATAATTTTTTTTAACTGTGCATTTTATAAAACCATCTTTGAAATAACTATATAATCGCCTTTTACACGCAGGATAATAAAGAGGAATATACACTGTCATAAAATGATCAACGATCCTCATCTGAAAGTCAACCAAATTACCGTACTTCCGAAATACCCAGCAAATATTTGCATGCCCTGGGGTTGTCTCAACCCTATTTTATTATATAGGTACATACACATAGGTGAGGTTTAGTGTTAGTACAATATAGACTAAGGATTTGCAGCTTGGATGTTATAAAAGGTCTTACAGTTGCTAGAACTTTTAGAATGAATCCAAATTTTGCGCTACAAAGCCACTGTAGGAGGTCGATTGTAAGAACTATTCGAATTTTCTTAAGGATGCAATGATTGTGGATTATTACAGCTATAAATACCATTAACAGCATGATACCATAAAAGAAGAAACCCTGTAATATGGAGCCTTCTCATATTTATGTATTCGTAAAAACACACATGAAAATGAAATGAAAAATGTCTTTATTGCCACCAACATAACGAAAATCAAAAGTAAATAGGTATATAAAGAGAAATCAAACAAAAACAACAACAATTAAACAGGGGCTAATGCGTAACATATAGAAGTAATAACTAGTGACTAAACATAGAATATAAAAGAAATCAAGGTGGCGAAGAGAAGTGCCTCAGCTTCTGTTGACGCGAGATCATGGCCCGATCCCGCGCAGCGCTGTTTTTTTTGCTATGCTTTTTTTACATTTATGAATTATAATATTCAGTTATTATCAAATGAACACTCACACAATCCCAGTATTTACGTAGCGCCTAGGTACTATTGTTAACATAAGAATAATGAATGGATGTATCATAAAATAAAAGCTCCGCGATCTCGCATCTTTGCCAACAAAATAAACCAATTGACAACGCAATCACTTGTTTTTTACATCACTTTCTTTTATATGTATGTATGTATGTATGAGTAACTCGTGTTTATAATGTTAGACACTTCTTCGCGCTATGGCACAGGAGCGGAGCGTTTAGGATGCGCTGCAAGTATAAAAAATAAATTTAAAGTTATGCATATTTACCAGACGTTCAACTACCCATAATCTAGCAAAGTATGTGGTAGCCTGAAAACTAAATTGAAAAAATTTATTTTGATAATACGTAGTCCTTTGGTATACATACCTACATTCGTTAGTGGATTTTCGGACCCTTTTTATTTATTTTACCGCTGGATTCCGGTCTCCGATCATACTGAGAAGTAAGTAAGTAATTTACGTATAATAAATGAATAATAGACGACAAATAAACTTGAATACGTTATTCAAATTCAAATTCTTTTATTCATTATAAGGTAATATTATTTACATACACTCAATGAAAGTCATGTTTTAGTCATCAGTTAACTATATCTATTACCTTAACTTTATGAGGTAGATATTGATAAATATTAGGTAGTTATTAAGAATATACATGGTCATATAATTTATAGATATTAGTCAATAGATAGGACTTTATCGCTGCCTTTTGATTACTTGAATCCAGCCACCAACCCCTCTGCGCTCCTACAAAAGACAGCATTCAGAAACCACGTCTGGGTACTTCGTAAGACCAATATTTTCTTCGTAAAGAGGGGATGGTACGACGATAAATTCTATCCCCATTGATGGTTAGAAGAGCATTAGTTCTCCTTTTGTGCTTCACGGGTCATTCGATTGAAAAAGTGGCTTATGGCAGGCTTTATTGGCGCACCGTATTCCCGAATTTCTGCTACAATTTCACTATGGAAAGATCTTTGATACCCGTCTTTATCGATGCCGGCGGGGTAGGTTCGACGTCGACCCTTCTTGTTTTCTGATTTTTCGAAACTTGTTTCATTGTTAATAAGCACAATGTAGAATTATATTACAATTGTCTACAAATTAGTAATATACGAAGAGTTATCTTAAGTAGATTGTATAATAGAAGAAGAGATCTTAAATAGTAAAAGAGATATCTTCTATCTATCCTCTATTCTATTTCTCAACATTAAAATTGCATTCACTTCTTAATCTTTTGTTCCAATTTATTGTTTTACGATGCTTCGTAGTTTTTGTATTGTACCTACCACTATTTAAAGAATTTACTTGTTCGCGATATAATATTTGATAGCTTCTAGCTAACCCTTCCACGGTCGGACGTGTCTATAGAAGAACCTATTTATTGCAATCTCAAAGGTTTGGTCGCGTTCCAAACTGCCCTGAACTTTCACTTACGAAAGCAGTAACGAATTCTTAGAAAATAATATCATATGAAACATTGCTATCACTATTTATGTTAATTACGTGACTCACTTGCCTGGCCTTGTGGTCGAGTCGGTTGTGACCCTGACTGCTTAACCAGAGGTCGTAGGTTTGATCCCGCGCAGGACAAACATTTTTGTCATGAGACCATTTGTTTGTACTGTGTCTGGGTGTAATAAATATCTATATAACTTTAATATCGTGCATATGGATGCATGATAATTTTATTGCTTAATTTAGCATCAGATAGCCAAGTGTGAAATTGTCCTAACATTATTATTCACTGAAAAATATTATTGGTATATGGTTGTAATCCAGTGAAAGCTTAAATACGAACTTAGCCAAGGAATAAGATATTCACATCAGCCTCAATTACGGGAAATTTAGTAATAGCTATAAGAAAAAAAACGTATGAAATTATATTCCACTTATGCCTTCAAATCACTCACAACGCAGCATTAAATCCAAAATGCCTGTCACGTTAAGTTACAATGAACGTATTCTCTCCGATGGATGATATTTTGTAGCAAATTTACATGAAGGTTTCCACGGCTCAGTGGGCACGTCGCATATAATTCTGCTCTCAAATCCAATAACATTATCATTTCAAATATTTGCTCCAAATTGAGTAATGCAAATTCTGTTTCCACATATTGGTGGAGAGTGACTAAGACTCAAATCAGCAGATACCAGCCAGGCGCACGGCAGCCGCTGGGATGACGACATAATTATCCTATGTCCACAGTGGCAAGGGGCGAATCGATCACCCTATTTTAATAGCACCTAATATAGCTATAACGTAGTGACAGCTCGACGTGGGGTGGGTTTTGGAATGGCTGGCTCATACTCATTATTTAGCCACTTTGAAATTCACTTCGTGTTTTTTCAACACAAAGTATATCGAGTTTCTTTTTGCAGTTGCCATATTATATTTCCCATTTTTATACAAAACAATTGCTTTGAATATGTTACCAGCTTCTAAATGCTGCTAACTGTACGTAGGTATCTCTTTTTTACTTCGCAATGTTCTGAATAACGCTACCCGGTTCGACCTTCTATGGCATCATATCCTTCGGTTGTCAGACTACTACCGACTAAGCCTCAGGGGGTTTCTATGCTCGCCGGGTGTCTTTATCGGGCACGCTGTGGCACTCTAGATTTTGATAGAACTGACCCCCAAAGGGCTTGTTTCTCTAGCTTGAAGTGAAGTTCGTTTTTTTGTAGAAGAACTCGAGAACAATCGAAAATTTCTTTTCTTTTCATTTTCAAAATGGACTTTAAGTGCAATTGAAAAATAACATCTTAGGTCTTCCCGCGCCCTTCATTTGGCATTTAGAGCCTACAATAATCAAGTTCCAAAATGAACGCTTGGGAACGACTAAGGTTTTCGCTACAATTACAAATTCACATAAAATCGAATATAAATTTGCTTTGTTTTACAATAACTCTTTTTATTTTCAAAATGGACTTCAAATTAAGTCTGCCCGTGGTCATACTTGGCCATAATTCCGGACCTTAAATGATCAAGATTCTAACTGGATCCTCGGTTACTTGGCATTTAGACAGTTCTAAATTCCCACATACTTAATTATCATATATGAGAATAGAGAAGTTTTTCATTGCGAATATTACCTACACTGTTTTGATAGCAGTGAAATGGGTATATGACGGCACATTGATTTAATTGTAGCCACACATTTTGCGGGCAGTCACGCACGGCGCACCTTGCCGGGACAGCCGACCGCAACGCTTTCAGCGCGGCGCGACCGGGACAATTCAATTTTCAGCGCCCAAACTTTAAAAGCGGTTTCTTGATTATTACCATCGTAAACAAGGAGCTCGCGAAATGGATTTTGCACGTAATTGCGAGAACGTAAAGTCGATGGGAGAATATTCGAGCGGCATATAAAACGATCTGAAGCCACATAGCCACACTTACCCGTCTACCGAAGGCTCATTCATAAATAAACCCTGTGGGTGATGCCTCTTTGATCTTCTAACTTCTTTATATTTTTCTTAATATTGCAAGATTACGCTTAGGGTACGTCCGTAATGCCGAATATTGTGCGTGTTTGATGTTTCGATAAAACACGATTTCATATTTATCAACGTTTTGCCGAAGACGGACGTCTACCAGAAAAGGCTCGTTTTCTGTAGTGTTTTTCTCTACACATTTTCCTTTGTGTTAAATTAGGAATTGACTGCAATGATCTCGAAGAATCTGTCTAAGAAATTAAATTACAAGATTACCTAAAGTTACGTAATCTAACCAAATAAATTCTCTCCACTCACGGAAATGGTTTTTGTTATAGCTTTTTATAATATTTAAATTAACCTAAAAGTATCATTAAGAGGTATAATTAAGTTATATGTTCATTACCTCTGAAACTACCGAATCGATTCTACCAATACCGATTTTACCAATAGAACTTAGATTAAAATAGGCTATTATTCTCTTTTAAAAACTAATAAAAGTAGATAACCTATATACTTGTAAATAATGAACAGCGCTGCACAGTGACTATTTATGTTTGACTAGCTGTGCCCGCGGCTTCGTAAGCGTGGAAATCAATATATTCCCGTTTTTACAACATTTGTCATTGCTGCTCCACTCCTATTAGTCACGGCGTGATGTTATATAGCCTATAGCCTTCCTCAATACATGGACTATTCAACAGAAAGATAATTTTTCAATTCGAACCACTAGTTTCTGAGATTAGCGCGTGCAACCACACAAACAAACTCTTCAGCTTTATAATATTATAAGTAATAAGTATAGATGAGCCTTCGCCAGCAAATAAAGCAGCCAACTAATATTGCTTATAATTATTTATCGAAGCTATGACGTAAGATGTAATTTTAAATTGCTAACAATCTATTGTATCTATTCAGCGCTTAGCCAATTAGATGAGAAAAACTCGTTATAAATAAACCGCACATTTTAGACCTTTAAAAACAAAAGCATAATACATGTGAGATCTAATTAAATGCAAAATACTCGTGCTGGTTAAAAAATACCCAAAAAAGTGGATTGTTTTTGGGAAAAAATCGTGTTCTCGAGGTTTCTGTTCTCGCCCGCTGTACCACAAATAATTTACATATGGCGGACGCGGGCTGTGTTAGTGGATTTTTTAATGAAAACTCAACTCGGTTTCCAGTTTAGCACATACATTTGAATAATTAGTGCATAAAATTTAATGTAAACGAAATCCTACATACCAGTAGTTTTATAAATTAATTTGACTGACCTCGTAGACGACTAGTTAGAGACCCTGACAGCAAAACCGGAGGTCGTGGGTTCGTTTCCCACCCAGGAAAAAAACATTGTGTGATTAGCACATTTGTTTGTTCTGTCTGGGCGTAATAAGAATATCGATATAAGTACTATATCGTGTGTATGCATATACCATATGCACCGTACCATATATACCGTATGCATATCACCATAACACAAGCATTAAATTGCCTAATTTGGGATCAGACAGCCGTGTGAGGGATTGTCCCCAGTTATTAAAAAAAAAATTATAACTTGTTTTGACCCGCAGCTACTCTCGCATTGATCTCACCACCGAACACCATTCATAACTAAATTCCCATACAAAGACTATACAAAATTATTCTTTTCTAATTAAAAGGTCACCTATGTCCGTTTCTGTATCTTTGACAATATGTATGTTAATTCTATTCTTTCAATCTTAGGCTTCGGGCGGTTTTCGGGCTATGAAAGGCTTTGAAACAAGTTAGCAATTTTCATTTAAACACACAGCAAGCAGCAGTCACAAGTCGTTGCTGGCTCCTATAGATACATCCAACCTCTAATAGGACTATAGGAATAGGATCATTAGTGTCAATCGGTTTAGTTTGTAATAAGTTTCAATAACAATACTAATTAGTATCAGGACTGTAGGATAATACCTACATTTAGTTTGCTGTGATATTAACATTGTGATCGTATCATTATATACATGTCTTCAAATTACAAACTCTGCATGAAATTCTTATCTTGAAAACTTACAAATTTAGACATCCAATTTTATGCCGCAACTCGGAACTAGCAATGCGTTAGACTTAACACCTACACCGAAGAGATCTTGAACAACTCAACTACTTGCTTTTCGTTATCCAATTCTGAACCTTGACTACGGATTATAGAATCTCTTTTTGCTCGTACTTGACTGGTGATGCTACGTTTTGCAGTAAGTTCGACCCTTACCCGTGTAAAGAGTGCCAAGCGTGAGGGCGGTAATTATAAATGCTAGCTTTGATCTGGCCCAAGAAGTGCGCTTAGTGATAACTCGTGGGCATTCAACACTGTATACATAAACTTTATACAGAAAAGCATAAGGTCGAATATCATTTGTTTTTTTCTTGTTGTATTCGTCAACGTGGGCAATTAAAACAATACGTAATAAGTAATAATTGTATCCAATGGTATTAAAATACACATCCTACCGACAATTTTTTTTTGTTTGTTTGTGGTTTTTTTCTCTACTTTTTATGCAAATAGCATAGTTTGTTTTTGTCTCACTTTTTATTTTTATTTTTAGTATTCTCTGTTTTTTTCTTGTATATTATGTGCTGTCCTAATACGACGAATAATTTTTTTTTATTAATGTTTCTCTCTAATTTTATAAATTCAAAATATAAAATTTTATTAT